>JZSA01004146.1:0-44431 GCA_000956155.1 Cotesia vestalis | reverse complement strand
AAATTTCACATAAAAAATTTGAAAAACTATGTGCAATTTTTTAAAATATTTTTTTATTGCTAATTTTAAGCTGTCGGTTAATTTTAGTTTCATTTTTTTTTTGCTTCAATTTATTTGTTACAAAAATTATTAAATGTCTAATAAATTAATTTTCATGACTTTATTTATTCCAGGGCAACCAGATTATGGTGGATTTTGTGGGGCGTACGCCGGACGACTCAGATTATCATGGGATTAAGATTCTGTTGCAGCAATTGTTTTTGAAGGCTCATGTTAATGTTGGTGCTCTGGCTGATTATATTATTTCCCATAACTACGTTGGCTCGGTTGTCAAACAGGAGACTAATGATGATGATGATGAGGACGATGAGGATGATACTAGTGATGTCGGTGACGTTTTTGGGGTCACCAGTGTCATTAATATCTCCCACAGCCAAGTAAGCCCTGTAAATTTTTTTTTCTTTCATTATGTTGTGAGAATGGCTTGAATAATTGTAATACTGAACATACAATTAACAGGCATCTGTCAATTTTTTGGATTTTTGTAAAAATTAAATTATTTATGAAAAATTGCAGTAAAAAAAATGTTTCAAAACATTTTCCACTAATAATTTTTTTTTAATTTTCACATACGTAAACTTGTGATTAAATTTTTCTCACAATAATTTAATTGCAAGAAATTCTAAAAAAATTTCTGTCAGTTCACTTCAGTATTTTTTTTTTTTTTTTTTTTTTTTGGATTCGGCAAATATCGAACAATTTTTTTCAATTATTAATATACAATCTATATTACTAAGAGAGTAAGAAAAATTTTGTGCTCAGGATAAATTTTTAATTGTATGAAAAAAAAAAAATCAAAAAATTGACAGATGTCAGCTGTTCCAGTATTATTATTAAAAATTTTCACAGTTGACATTTTAATATGATAATTTTCGTTTACATAAATCTAATAACTTCAATAATAAAATTTTTTATCAATATTAAAACAATAAAAATATTATTTAAATATAATAAGAAGAAGAATTACATTAAAATTCAACTGTAAAGGCTAAAATTAAAACTATTTCTAATAAAATAATTAATTGCAGAACGAAGAATGTATCCAACAACTGCGCAGTCTCTTAAAAGAACTGTCCAGCGAGTACGCAACGGACACAGTCAACGGCATGATCAACAACATCCTCGAGAATGATTCCTCGGCACTTGGTCTGATCATAAACGAAAGATTCGTCAACATCCCAGCTGATATCTCAGTTCCGCTGTTGGAAAACCTGATGTCCGATATGAAGCGCGCGACTGCCAAGAAGATGGCCTACGACTTCAAGTACTACGTGATAATCTCAAAACTGTCGAAACCGAAGACTGTCAAGAAGAGCAAGAAGAAGAATTCCGAAGAACCGGAGGATTTGTGGAGCAACCAAGAGGAAGAAGTCTTCGACGAGGAAGCGATGTGTAAATTCGAGTTCTCCGTTGCTAAAGAAACAGACACCGGATTATCCGGGACCTGGAACGAAGATGACGACGAGCTGATCCCCTACAGGCGTGTAATGATATTCGAGGCTGAAAAATTACCAGCGATTATTGAAAAAATTAAAAAATTTATTGCTCATTAATTCGTACAATTTTCGCTTACACATCAGCTTCTTTTTATATATTTATATAAATATATCAATTACTTTGTTCATTTATACTTTCAATGTACATATTTATAAGTGCAACGCTGGTGTAATTATGTTATTTATTTAATTTTTATTACGCGGCTTTATCGAGCGTGCTGGCGACCAACTCAGAGGAGTTTATAGACTGTCTTACTGGCTTCGCTCGTCGTCTCATTGTACCAAGGATGTTCAGCATCTCAGAAACTGCCGCTGGAGCACTTTCCATCTCTCGCTTACGCTTTCTCTCTTCTTCGCGTTGCTTCTATCATGTAAAATTAAAAAAAAAAAAAAAAAAAAATATATCGTCAATAGCTGTAATTTTAAATTGTTAAGATTTTAGTAACTAGAATAATTTTTTTTTATTTTAAATACACTGAGAAAAAAATTTTTTTTAAAGAAATTGGGAAAATTTTTAATAAGAAATTAATTTTAAATAATTTTATTTCTCAGCTGAAGATATGGAAATTTTTTTAATCGAAAAAATCATGAAAATTCCTAAATGTCTGCTAATAATTTCATTTTTATTTATATTTCTGTTAAATTTTACTGTACTGTCTTAATAATTGACATTTTTAAAGATATAAGCTCATCCCGATGTTACACTTATCAAGTGCTTTCATTTAAGTACCCACATGCATTTTTGATATATTTTTCATATATACATATTTATAATATATATAAATATATGAAAAATTGATGTGGGTACTCAAATGAAAGGTCTCGATGAGTGTAACTCCAAGATGAGCTTATATCTTTGAAAATGTCGATAGTTCACAAGATACAATGTCATTTCTTGATTCACATAAGATAATCAAAATTTGTAAAACTAAATTTTTTAATTAATTAATTTAATTAAAAAATTTAATGTCAACCGAAAAACTTCCATCTTTTTAATTTTTTATAATTAAAAAAAAAAATTTTTTTTTCAGTGTAAAAAATGATACTTAAACATTAAAAAAAAAATTACCAGGTTGTTGAGGAACAGTAGTGACCGTTTTCTTGGAAATCCCGAGCATATTTTCCATGTCAACAATAGCTGAATGTCGATTCTCTTCTTGAAGACGTTCTTTTGTCAGCAACTTAACAGTTGAAGTAGACGACTTAGTTGGAAGCGGTGGCGGAGGAGGAGGCAACGGAGCCGGCATCGGTGGTGGCGGTGGTGGCGAAACTCTCATTGTTTCTAATTGATTAATTTTGTCCTCCAACTTTCTAACAGTCTCTTCGAGCTTCTTGGCGTCTTTTTCCGCCCTCTCAGCCCGCTCCTCCATCATGTTCAATTCAACTTCGGCTAATTTAAGTTTCTCCTCAACAATCTCAAACTCGACATTCGATTCCTTCTCATCGAGCTTATCCTGCAGAAGCTGTACTTGTTCCAAGTGATTTTGCTTCTCCTCCTCCAGCAGCCGCTTCAGTGACTCTACTTCCTGGAGAATAGTCAGCAATCTTCCGTTGGGATCGTCACCGACTTCCGCCATCAGCAGGGCACTCTGGTGAGCCAGGACATTTCGCTCTTTTTGGATTCTGTCCGCTTCTATCTTCATCAATTTGGCGCTTTCTCGCTCGCGGTCACATTGGGCCTTCAGAGCTTGGACTTCTTCAGCGACCATTCGAGAAACACGTTCCATATTTTCTTTGTGGATTGTCAATTGCTTTATCACCTCATTATTCTTTTCACTCAGCTCTTTTTCATCTTCCAGCCGGGCATTTGTCAACGCCGCTTGTTCCTGGGCTTCAAACTCTTGGAGTCTTGCTGCATTTAATTCTGTTTGGAGTCTTGCGACTTCGGCGCTTAATTCTGTAAAAGATTTTTAATTATAAAATTTTATTATTTCAATATTAATATTTTTTTAAGAAGATTAAGAATTGATAGTTTAAACCTACTTTTAAGGATAGTTAATACTATAAGTTACTTATAAAGTATTAACATAAATTCAATATATTTTTTAATTATTCTAAAACTTATTTCTTGAGCTACAAGAAGATTATCTTCAACAGATTTTAATTAATAAATAAAATAATTATAAAAAATATCTTCATATTTAATCATTTTTCTTCTCAACAATGTGTTTAAAAACAAAAAAAAATTTTTTTTGGTTAAAATTTACTAAAATAAGCGACTTTAATGAAGAAAATAGTCATAAGAAGCTAAAAGTCTCTGAGATTGACAAGATGGCGGTCTTCCACAAAATGGCGGATGCGCGCGCAGTAAACTAAGTTTTAAAAATATTCTTTATTTTAAATATTATTTTTATGGATATTAAGTTACTTCTAAAGTGTAAGCATAAATTAAATATATTTTTTAACTATTCTAAGACTTAGTTTATAAGCCACAAGATTATCTTCAACAGACTTAAATATATTTTACCAAATAAAATCATAATAAAAAAATTTCTAAATATTTGATCATTTCTTCTCAACCACAATGTGTAAAAAAAAAAAATCTTTACTAAAATAAGTGAATTTAATGAAGAAGTAGATAAAAGAAGCTAAAAGTCTCTGAGATTGACAAGATGGCGGGCTTCTACAAAATGGTGGCTGCGCGCGCAATAAATTAAGTTTCAAATATATTTCTTCATTCTAAATATTATTTTAATGGATTAAAATATTGAAAACGGTGAAACTAAAAAATTTCCCACTCGACTATTTCTAAATTCAAAACAAAACTATTTGTTAATATTAAAATCTACTTTAATTGATATTAATTAAAATAATTTAATAATTTATGATAAATTATAAATAAAAATAACCTGTAATAGTTTGACGTAGTTCTTCAGCGTCGTCGGCATCATTGGCATCGACCTCATCAGAAAGATATGAATCATCAGCCAGTGCATCAGGCCGTGAGTCAAGGATCCTCTGAACAAGTACTTGTGACCTTCTTTTCAATTGCCGGTTTTGTTTGTACCACTACAAACAAAAACTTCTATTAAATATCTAAACTTGTCCGTGACTATTGTGGGTTAAATGCTTTAAATTATAATAAATTTAGCCTACTTGTGATGCTTGTTGCATTGCTTTGTGCATAGCACCTGTTTCGACATCGTATTGACGCTTGAGTTGTTCGTATTCTTTGCAGACAGCCTCTGACACTGTAAGTATAATTACAATTATTGTTAGGTATGATAAGCAAATCCAAGAAAAGCCACTCAAGGTTTTTTTTTTTTTCTTTTTTTTCAATTGAATAATAAAAGAAGAAGAAGAAGAAAGATGTAACTTAAATAATACATACCGGTACGTAGTTTCTGTAATTGCTCATCTTTATCACGAACTTGAGTTTGAAGTGCACTAGTTTCACGGATCAACTCCCGGTATTTTTTTTCCAAATCATTGTGCTCTCTGGTAACTAAAAAAAATTTTTTAATTTATTATTTTATATCAATTTAAATTACTTAACCCAACTTAACCTAAAAAAACGTAATGACACTGAAGTTAGCAGACGTCTGAAAATGTTTGATTTTTTTTATTAATTAAATTACAACTAAAAAAATATTTCTAAAAAATTACACTTGTAGTTTTTCAAATTTTTACACGTGAAATTTGTTTTTTAATTATTTAAATGAAATTTTTTCAATAAAAAATTTCTAAAAATTTTGAAATGTCGACTAACTTCATTTTCATAAAAACGTAATGACACTGAAGTTGGCAGAAATTAAAAATTATTTTAAAATTTTATAATAATGCAATTATTATAAAAAAAATTAAATTAAAAAATTCAACATGTGAAAATTGATAAAAATTACAAGTGAAAATTTTTAGAAACATTTTTTTATTGTAAATGATTTGTTATTAAAATTTTTAAATTTAACAGCTGACGGCTAACTTCAGTATTGTAAAAACGTAACCTAAATTTTTTTTTCAATTAATAAAAATTAGAATTAAAAAAAATTCTTACATAAAAAAAATTTTTTTTTTAATAATTTTTTTCAATAAAAAAATAATTATATAAATATTTATAATTTTCATAAAAAATTCTAACCTGTTTCAGATTTTTGCAGCAAAACTTTTCGTTTTCGCTCAGACTCTTCGTACTTGGCCTTCCAATTAACTTCTAGGCTCGCATTACTGTTGTTATTGTTGTTATTGTTACTGTTGTTGCCATTGAATCTTGAACTGACGGGAGTTCTCTTGAGCGAGAACTGGTGTCCGTTGTCTTTGACCGGAGGACTGAGATCATGGAACCTGGTGATTTTTGGCGAAGCCGATGCGTCTAGGCGCTCAAAGGAGGCTCTTTGCAAGGCGACCGAGGTCACCCTTTGGAGCGTTGGACTCTGTGGAGGTTTGTTGTCACCAGTATTTAAATTTCCTCGCTTTGTTGATGAGTGGAGCGTTGATTTATTCGGAACGCCAAACGCTTTCGGGACTGGAATGTGAGAATTAGTCATCGCTGGTGGTTTCACTCGGCCTATCTCCGGCGATGATAGATTACAGGTCAATTCCGTTCTATGCATCATTTCTAGACAGATTTAATCATAAATTAGATGATTTAATTTTTTTTAATAATTATTTTTGGTAAGTGTTTTAATTAAAATAAATTTTTCAGATATTTAATCATTTTTAGATTTTTTTTTTAATAAATAAATATAAAAATTTTTAGAATTTTTTTTTATTGAAAAAATTACTACAAAAAAATAAAAAAAAAATATTAATTTGTAAAATACTTGAAAAATTATAAGTGCAAATTTTTTAAAAATATTTTTTAGTTCTTTTAATAAATTTAATAAAAAAAAAAAAAAAATCAAAAATTTGAAAACGTCGACTAAGTTTAGAATTATCAAATAAATTATGGCAAAAAAAAATTGACATGTAGAAATTTTAAAAAATATAAAATGCAATTTTTTGGAACTAATTTTTGTTAAAAAAAATTTTTTTTTAATTCTCTAGTGACTGCTAAATTTAATGTCAGCGTTTTATAGTTATTTTTTTGAAATTGGCATTTTTTTTTTTTTTTTTTCATTGATTCTGAAATCTGAAGACATTTAGAAATTTTTTTATTTTTTTTATTAATCAAATTAGACCCAAAAAAATATTATTAAAAAATTGCACTTATAATTTTTTTTAATTTTCTAAATGTGGAATTTTTTTTTTTTTTTTTGTAATAATTTTATTAATAAAAAAAAATCTAAAAAATTTTAAGGGAACTTTATAATAATGATAATAAAAATTTTATGTATTCTATTTTTGATAAATTTTAAGAAAAAAAAATATTTGAATGTAAGAAAAAATGTTTATCTAAATTTTATTTTATAAGTTGTAATATTATTTTTAAACAATTATTTTTTTTTTTTTTTCAGTTTAATTTTAACAAAACATCATCATCTTCATCAATTAATAATAGAAAATTTAATACTTCACTACATTTCATTAAATCTATTCTCAATTTAATGAATCTAAAGCAACGAATGAAGAAATAAATTCCTGAAGAAATAAAAAGAATTAATTACTGAAGAATTCTTCTTAAAAGTCAAGAAAAAAAATTCTTGACAAGCCCGCTAATTTAACCAAACTAAAGCATCCTCGGCAACCTCCTATAAGTAAACCACAACCAAAAATCACTTAAATTTTTATAAATAGCCCGGCAGTGTAAGTGAAGGGAATCCCTAGGCCTTGGTTCATTGAATCCAGAGTCTAAAAATAATAAAAATACCTCCAGCCTCCCGAGAAGTTACGGTAGATATTTACAAATTTATTTACCATGTGTGTCGACTCTATTTGTGTAATAACCACATACTGACGCCGTAACAAGCAATATAAATCGCAACTCGCAACGCATACAAGTAAATAGTCAATAACGAATAGTGCAAGTGAATGGATCTGGAAATATGACCTCAACTTTCCCCGATTGCTCAACGATTTTCCATCAAATTTACATTTAATTATAAATTATATTATCAATATAAAAACAACTGGGAAATTCATGAAAAATATTGATAATTAAATTAAATCTAAATCTCAAGGTCCATCCATAAATTAATATATAAATATTATGATATTTCATTTTATTTAATTGATCAATTCTTTTAATTATATTTTATTAAAGTTAGCTGTCGCTTGAGCATTTTTTAATTTTATTTAACAAAAAAATTTGTTCTGAAAAATTATTTTAAAAAATTGGATTTTTATTTTTCTAAAATTTCTAAATATCCATTTTTCTTCTAATTTTTTTTGTGCAGCTATTTATTTATTAGAAAAATTATTAAATATCGGCTAAATTAATTTTAATAAAAATATGGTATTAAAATTAGCTGTCGCTTGAAAATTTTTAAATTTTATTTAACAAAAAAATTATTTAAAAAAAATTGCATTTTTAATTTATTAAAATTTCTAAATATCCATTTTTTTATGCAGCAATTTATTCATTAGAAAAATAATTAAATAAATTTAATATCCTTTATCAATAATAAATAACATTCCCCACGCAATAAAATAAACAAAGTTATTTATCTTTTTCATTTGAATATTATTCATATAAATTAGTAATATCGGAATCGACAATTAATATCTTGGAAGTAGCGGTCTTGAGATGAATCATCGCATAAATTGAAACAAATAAAAAAAAAAAAAAACAGATTCTTCTGATGTATTATTTAATACATCAACGCGGAATAAAAACGAAAGTGTTGGTACACACTTGTGTATACATCACTATCAATAAAAATAAAAAAAAAATCCCACTACTTAATTGCGCACACACAAGTTAAGTCTTTATGTTACTTGACTCACTTATTAATCACCAGTAGCTTTTTTTTAGTTTATTTATTTTATTCCTTTGTTGCTATTTTAAAACTTAAAATTTTTATTTATAATATTTTTTACACTTTATTTATTATTTTTTTTTTTTTTTTTTAGATAGACTAAACACTGAAGAAGAAGAAAGGAAAGGTGAGAAGAAATATAAAAAAAATGAAGATGAAGAAAAATTCTTACATTTTAAAGATTTCATGTAGACTTTCTATTCACAAGGTGCAGAGTTAAGAGTACTTGACGTCGCGGATGGAGAAAAAGTTATGAAGAAAACGCGAGTGGGATTAATATATAATAACTTGGCGCCGGCGTGACTGTGCTGGCCACTTCCACAGTTGAAAAAATAAAAACCAGGATTTAAGCTTAAGTATGTTTAGTTTTGGAGCATTTGCTGGCTTTTGCTCGCAAAAGCATACTGAGACTTACTCAAGCTGGAGATAACTAATATACAGAAACTGATGTGATGTCTTGGGAGCTGAGTTAGAGTAAAGCAAGGCGAGAAGCCGATTTGTCGCGGCCTCTCCCACGTGCGCGGGCTTGGCCGGTCCAAACGTGCGTGGGGTCCACTTTCTGGGCTTAACACATTCCTTTGGGCCCGGATTATTTTTGTTTATATTTTTGTCTGCTTAACTGAAGCATGTAGTGTAATTTTAAGTCTTAGTTTACTTTTAAATTCGTCTCCAAAAATTATTATCACTGCAGTTTTTAAATATTGAGTAGTTTAATATTTAAATGTTTGTTTTTTTTTTTTTTTTTATTTTGTATTGATTTTGTTTACTTGACACAGTTTTGTAGAAGGTAATTTATTGAAATTTATGATTTATGATTATTATAGATAGGCAAATATTCTTTGTTATGCACGCGTCTATAAGTATGTTAACACTAAGTTAAGTAGGTAGCATGTACTACTCGTACATTGCTTTTATTTCACATTCAGTACATTGTACATTGTACATTCTACATTTTTGTTTAATGCGTTATTGACTTATATGATATTAATCCCCTCTTTTGTGGTTTTAATACTGTCTTTGCTTTGGTGACTCATCATTTTACTGCATGAGTGTGGATGTATGTATGTATGGATAGCGGAAGAGGTATTTTAAAAAATTTGTAAATGACTTTAATGTGGAATTGCTCTAATTTGGATTTTTTCCTGGTCAAGTCTTTTTTATCGCTGAATTTAAAATTTTTAAAAACTCTAATGAAATTAATTAAATGACATTTCTTCTTTAATTTTAATTAAATGGATTTTGGTTTTTAAAAATTAATTATAAACTAGCAAAATTATGTACATAATAAAAATGTTATAATTAAAATTATGTACATAAAAAAAATTTTAGAATTAAAATCATTTAAATACTTAAAAAATAAGTAAAAATAAAATTCACTGTTTTATTGTTTCCTGTGCATATCCGTTTTGCCCCTCTCTATACATATATATTTATATTTACGATTGTCAGTTGTTTGAAATAGTCTGAAAAATAATTTAGGGGTTCAAAATTACCACAATACAATATAATGAAAAGTATTTGAAGAAATAAATATTTAATCGTATATAAATCTAAATAATTATAATTAATATTAATATTTTCCCCAGGAAATGAACGAAAATCAACGTGTATATCTTTGGAAATGGTGAGACGATCGGTAGAAGAATTGCAAATGAGACGCGCAGGTGTCAGTGCCAAAATGATTGCCGAGCACTTGGTCCGTCGCTTCCCCGTTGAAAAGGACATCGACTTACTGAAGAAAGAACTCAAGGAAGTACTGGATCACGCAGTTTCTATTGGAATGTTATCGCGTTCGGAAATGGATACTTACTGCCTTGGAACTTTTAGACAGAAGGCTTCTAATTACAAAACCGACTTGTCTTCATTTTGGGAGCGTTACTACAAAGTATTTCTTCTCAAATTAAAATTTATTTATTTATTTATTTATTGTAAAATAATAATAATTATTATTAATTAAAAATAATTTATTTTTTAGAGAAGACCAGGACGTCGGTTAAAGCCTCCACCAAGGAAGAAAGCAGAAAAAAAAAATTATGAAAATTATTACAGTGACTCAAGCGATTTTAGTGGCTCTGATTTGAGTGATTAGTTTTAATTTATTTAAAAATAATTAAATTATTGTTATTTTTTGGAAATCTATAAAAATTACTTGTCTTTTACGGGGTAATTTTTTAATTAAAAAAAAAAAATAGTAAAATTAAATACGTGGTGGTTAAAAAAATTCAAAGTTGAGAAGAAATGTAATAAAAATTTATCAAATGATTTTTTTATTAATTAAAAAAAATTTTAATAATTATTATTATTAAAAATTAAGAACATTTTTTTATGAAAATTAATGTAGCACATTTTTAATAATTTTAAAAATTTTATAACAAAAAAATTATGGCAAAAAAAAATAAGAAAAAAAATTGACATTTAGAAATTTAAAAAAATAAAAAATACAATTTTTTTTAAATAATTTTTTGGAGCAAATTTTTTTGTTAAATAAATTTTCAAGTAATAGCTAACTTGAATGTCATAATTTTTTAATAATTTAATTTAAAAAAAAAAACTAGTAAAAAAAATTTTCATTAAAAAAAGAAGATCAAATTTTTAACAGCTGACATTTTTGAAGTCATGGTTACGAATTAATTAAAACAAATGAATTAAAAAAAAAATCATAAGTCAATTAAAAATTTTAAAAAGCTAAATAATTAAAAAACTAAAAAAATATCAACTTAAATTTCCAAAAAATCGATAGTTTTAAATTTTCCCACCAAATCTCTATAAAACCAGCGACCTTAAGATGGCGCGTCAGTCAACTAGATGATGGTTGTCTACACGATTGTCCAACGTGCCGGATCTTTGCTGAAAAAACTCGCGAGTTCGGGTAAAGAAACTTTATTATTAAATTTTATTTTCTCTCTACTATCTCTAAAATAAAAAAACTAATTTTTCCCATAAATACCACGCGAAAATTACCAGTGCATCTCAGTAATTATTTTTCCAACCTAGCAATAACTAATAAAAATTCCATGGGTGTAAAAAAATAGTTTTTAGTGGAATGCTGTCAAGGCATGGTCGGCGTGCTCATTATAATCGTGTAACAATCTGCTAATTGTTGCAATTATAATTATCTATTTAAATATATTCCATAACCTTATAAGATTTATTTATCCGTTGGTAAATATTTATCAGCTGCTCAATCACAGGTTTAATTTATTGTTACACGAGAAAAAAAAAACAATTATGCCTGAACTCTGATTATTTGTTATATTTATAAACAATTTGATTATTTATTTTTTTAAATAGAGTACGTAAGTAAATTATTTATCACTTGCTATGTACGTGATTTTATTATTACGTCAGAAAAAAAAAATTATCTAGCTTTCTGATGTATTTTTTTTATTTATTTTTATATTTTTATTTTTTTAATTTTAATTTTTATTTTTATTTCAATGTTTTAACTTCCCGCTAAGAAAAATTGAAAAATTTTTTTATTTCAATTTTTATTTTTATCAGAAAAGAAATTATTAATTAAAAAAAAAATTGAAAATTTTTTTACTTTTATTTTTATTAAAAATGAAATTAATAATTGAAATTTTTTTTATTTTTATTAGAAAATAAATTAATAACTAAAAAAAAAAAAATTGAAAATTTTATTTTTATTTTTATTAAAAAAAATTGAAAATTTTTATTAAAAAATAAATTAATAATAAAAAAAAAATTTACAGCGTAGACGCAGAGATGGAGTTCAATGTGGGTGATGTACCCCAAATATCAACAGAGCTCGCACGAGTGGTAGAAGTGATGATGTCGCCGAACGTTCCGCATCAACAACGTCTCGATGTTTACAACGCATGCGAGCGTTTCAAAGAAACTTCGCCGTACTGCGCGCAATGCGGAATGTACTTGGCCCAGAAGTCGCCAGACAGGAGCAGCGTCGTCAGGCACTTCGGGCTCCAACTGATGGAGCACTGCATCAAGTACAGATGGCCACAAATATCCCAGCCTGAGAAGGTTGTCATAAAAGAGACAGCCATGAAGCTGCTCGCGGAGGGTGTCGAGACGGCTCAAGAAGAGACGCATATTAAGGATGCCTTGTCGCGAGTCATCGTCGAGATGATAAAGCGCGAGTGGCCTCAACAGTGGTCGTCTCTGCTGGACGAACTCAGTCTCGCTTGCACGCGTGGTGAGAGCCAGACGGAGGTTGTTTTGTTGGTCTTTTTAAGGTTAGTCGAGGATGTCGCGCTTCTTCAGACATTGGAGTCCAATCAGCGACGCAAGGATATTTACCAGGCACTTACCACTCACATGGCTCAGATTTTTGCGTTCTTTTTGAAGCTTATGGAGCAACATTTTAGGGAGTTTCAGGAGAAAAGTGCTGTGGGTAATGTTGCTGAAGCTGCTGCTCACAGTAAAGTTGTTCAGGTAAATTTTATTTATTTATTTATTCCAAAAGAACGCCGATCGGCAATACACATTAACAGTAACAATAATATATTTCAAGTGATGTTTGAATTTAATAAAAATATAAATAATAAAAATGAAAATGAAATTGGTGATATTGTACATGAATAAGAAAAAAAATTTTGCAGCACAGTTAGATTTTGAAAAATATAATTTTTAATAAGCAACTTGCAAATTTTTATTCAAAATTTTTTTTTCTCCAAATCTAAATTTTTTTCAACAAAAAAATTACTGTGAAAAAAATTATTATTTCTTGCCAATTAAATAAATAAATAATAATGATAATTACCTAACATTCCAGGTAGTCCTATTAACCCTAACTGGTTTCGTGGAATGGGTGTCAATAAACCACATAATGGCTGACGAAGGTCGCCTGTTACAAATCCTGTGTCTCCTATTAGGCCACAGGACGTTCCAGTACGCCGCAGCGGAATGTCTGCTGCAAGTAGTGAACCGCAAGGGTAAAGGAGACCGCAAACCCTTGATGCTTTTGTTCACCGAGGAAGCTCTGCGCTGCATTTGCTCAGCAGCAATCACCCCAGTCTCGCATTCCTCCCACGAGTCCCACGAGAGCCACTACCAGTTCCTAAAAAAGCTAATCCAGGTGCTTACAGGCATGGCCACACAATTGTGCACCCTCTGGGGCAAGGAGGACCTGACAGTGACCCGACCAGCGCATTTCAATCTCTTCCTGGACACAGTGATGTCCTTCACGATGCACTCCAGCCTGACCTTGAACCACCTGGCGAACGCGATCTGGATAATGTTATTCCGCCACGACCAAGCGAAGATGGACTCGCTGGTGTTGACTTACGTCCCGAAGTACGTCGAGAGTATCGGACCTAAATTGATCAAGGTCTCTTACCCCACGGGTCACGCCAACGGTATGACAGCGTACTGCCTCAGCGACTACGACTCTGAAGAGGAGTTCAACGTGTTCAACCACCGACTGAGGATGGATTTGCTGGAAGGTCTGAGACATGCCACCATGGTGGCTCCCTTGGTGACGTTTGCCTATGTGCAGCAGTGGCTGACCACCAGGATCACCAGAGGTATGGCAAACATCCGGTACGTCAGCAATCCTAAGGACGAGTTGTACCTCGAGTGGGAAGCTCTGGCCTCGGCTCTGGACTCGGTAATTTCCAGGATTCTGCTGGTTAACGAGCGACCCAGTGTGCAAAACGGCTTGACTTTGCTCGAACTTTGTCTCGGATACTCTCCAGAAGATCCTTGGCTGCTCTCAGCTCTCTTGTCCTGCATATCTGCGCTCTTCGTCTTCCTGTCAATGTCAACCGGCTCCATGACCATGCCTGGAGTAGCGATACTTCCAGAAGTACTGAACAAAATATTTGCAGCTCTTGTTTTTGAAGCACCCGGTGAAGCCAAAGGCGAAAGGTCCAAAGCTACCAAGTGTGTACGCCGGCATGCTGCTAGTCTCATGGTTAAAATAGGAATCAAATACCCCCTTATTTTACTCCCGGTATTTGAAGTTATTCACACAACTGTTCGCAGGCTTATTCAGTCGGAAAAGCTCACCAGAATGGAGAGTGTCACTCTCTACGAGGCTTTGTTCCTTATTTCTAATCACTTTTGCGATTATGAAAGACAGTCCAGGTTCATCGCTGAAACAATTCACGAAGCTTCCAGAGAATTTATTTTACTGGGCGCTGAAGCGTTCAAAGGACCGGAAGAGTTTATCCATTTTGTCGGACTGAGTACTCAAGTGGTTAAAGACCGAGGATTAAATCTTAATACGGTGAAAGACCATGAGCCGGTTAAGGATCAGCATACGATAAATCGCTCGAATCTTATGTACTGCATTAACACGATTTTAAGTGTGGTTAAACGATGCTCGATTCCCGAGGATCCTGACCGAGCTGCTAGAGGCGGGTTTGTGGTAGGACACAGCGAAAATGGAAACCCGGTGTACAGAAATCCGGCTGCTTCTAATATTATTCCTGTATTGCCGACTTTGTTTGCTTTGCTCAGAGCTATGAATGGACTTTTTACTCCGGCGGCGATGTCACTGCTGGCGGAAAATTACAAAAAAGCTTATGATCTTTTGGAGACTGAAAAAGCTCATTTGATGGGCTTGCATATCAGCAATAATAATATTGAAAATGATCTGGATACTGATCAGAGCTCTAGTAATCCTCGGCCAAGAATGCAGCAATTTTTGACTAATATTCATGATAGTTGTTATCATATGCTTGGCAGTGGGTGTCATACTCTTGGTAGAGATTTTTATTCTCTGCCTGGATTATCTATAGCGTTATTGAATTCTGTTTTTTCAAATCTGGAGGTAATTTTTTTTTTATTTTTTTTTTTAATTTTTTTAATTTTTTGTAGTTTATAATTATTGTAATCATTGGTGTTTATGGATTTATAAATTTATTATTTTTTTTATAGGTGATTCCTGATCATCGACTACGACCAATAATTCGTGTGTTTTTAAAACCATTTATTTATTCATGTCCTCCAGCATTTTATGAAAGTGTTTTAGTACCAATATTAACACATGTTTCAACTCACAGTAAGATATTTATTATTATTATTATTATTATTATTATTATTATTATCGGATAATTTTTTAATTATATTGATGTAATTACTATTAATAATTATAATTACAGTGTATCATAGATTAAGCGCTAAATGGCAATACATCACAGCGTTGTATGAATCAGGAGGCTTGGATGAAGACAACACCAACGAGCAAGAAGTAATAAACGACATGCTGAACAGAAACTTAACCCGCGATTTTATTGACGTACTCAAAGTAACTCTGGTCGGTGGAACAGCGAGCGACGCAGCACCTCCAGACTCAATGGATCAAGACACGTCGAGCATGGCCGTTGACCAGACTCCAGTAAGAGGAAACAGCGTTATCGCGGAAGTTGTTAGTGAACTTGGCGCTTTTGTTTTACGGATTCCTTCAACTTGTCACAGCATTGTTCTGTGTGTGCTCGGGTAAATTAAAAATTTTTTTATCAATTATTTAATAATAATTGACATTAAAAAAATTCATCGACAAATTTGATTTATATTGATAATTTTTTTTTTTTACAGAGCGTTGGCTTGGAACGATTCAAACGCCAGTTTAAAAGCAACTATGCTGACAGGCCCAATAGTCCGCGCTTTAGCAGCTAACGGTAGCTTGACTCCTGCGATGGCATCTCACATCATGGTAGCAGTACTCCAAGGGCTCCAGCTCCATGGTCAGCACGAGGCAAATCAAGGATCACTGATAATCCTCGGGGCTCAGACTTATGAATGTCTTAGGCCAAAATTTCCTAATATCATTGAAGTGATGCAGCAAATTCCGGGTGTTAGTCCAGCTGATCTTCAACGCTTTGATGAAAAAATGGCTGTTGTCAGTACTAAAGGAAATAATAAAATAGATAAGGGCAAGAAAGAATTATTCAAAAAACTTACTAATCAGGTAAAATATTTTTATTATTAAAATTTTTTTCTAATTAAAAAAATAAAATGTTTTCAAAAAAACAATTATCTAAAAAATTATATTAATTAATTTATTAAAATTGATTTGTTAAAAAAAAAAAAAAAATTGCAAGTGTCACTAATTAGGTCACCTAAAAATAAAATTTATCATACTTGATTAATATAATAAATAATTTTTATTATTTAATTACAGTTAATCGGAAGAAGTATCGGACAATTATTTCGCAAAGAAGTTAAAATAGACAACCTACCCAAAGTCGAAGTCACTGCGAAGCCACAAGTCCAACGGGTCGATGAAATATCTAAGAACTCTGCTGATACAGGTTTGACTGCTCTATTTGCAGGACCTACGTAGCAAAAAGTCACCGACAACTGTGCAATGCACGGTTGGTCTAATTCAATGAATAACTTTAAGTTATTATAAGTCATAAAATAAAATTAATGATATTGAAATTGAAATTAAAATGAATGTAAAGATCAGCCTTTGAAAGAATACGAATTCGCAGGAGAGACGCTCGGTTAAAAGACATGATCTTGGGATAGTTTCTGTAATGCCATGGAGCCTCTTTCGCTGCTGGTCGACGAATGGCTCGTATTTGTACAACTATACAACTATTATAGTCTATTCAGATAAAATTTGAACCAATCGATTCATAGGCAGTACGTCGACATTTTTTTTTTCTTTTTTTTTCTGTATCTTCAAATTTCATTTTTTAGCTGCGGGTATTTTTTTTTTTTATTACTGAGTCTAATTATTCTAGCTGCATTAAAAATATTTATTGAATTAATTTCTTTATTTTTTGAAACAAAAAAAAATTTTTAAACTCTTTTAATTTAAATTAATTTTTTTTTTGTTTTCTTTAATAATTAATTTTTATTGTTTAATTTCAAGTTTGCAATAGTTTGATTTATTTGTTTGAAAATTTTCTTACGGAAAAAAAATTCTGGTTCAAAATAAAAATTTATAATTAAATTCAATAATTAATGTTAATCATTCCACTTGAAAATTGATTTTCGATTAATGCATTTATTTTAATTTGTTTTAATAACTTTTAAGTGGTATTGCCACATGCACAAATTTGGTAACTTCGGTAACGAACTGAAATAAATTAAGCATGAATTTTTTACAACAAATTAAGACATATTATTTAAAGTAAATAATAAAATCTGATCATAGTTATAATTAATAATTACAATAAATACAAATAGAGTTCAAAGATTTTTATTTAAAAAAAAAATTATCATCACTCTACTCATATAATCATCTTTTAATTTTCTTTACTTATAAATAAGTACATGTTGTTGATAAATCACATCGTTGTTGAAAGTCTATCGATTAAAAATAAATCGATTGTGTGTTTTCACATTTTTTACATTCAAAATGAATCTATTGTATGAAAAGGATTTTTATCTGGATAATTAATGGAATTACAGATATAAATTCTTATTACAATAATATTCCTGCGTTTGATAAGCTGCCAATTTCGTATGTAACGATATCGTTTTATATAACGGCTTATAAAACGAGTATATTAAAATCTTGTATATATTGTATTGTAATAAAATAAAAAAATACAAATCAATTTTTTTTTTACTATAATTTATAAAAAATCTATGTCATTCAGATATTGTCAACAGTTAAGAAATGACATTGTATCTTGTCAACTAATGACATTTTTAAAGATATAAGCTCACCCCGAGATTACACTCATTGAGACCTTTCATTTGAGTACCCACATCAATTTTTTATATATTTTATATATTTATATATATGTATATATGAAAAATATATCAAAAATCCATGTGGGTATTCAAATGAAAGCTCTTGATCAGTGTAACATCAGGATGAGCTTATATATTGAAAAACGTCAATATTTAAGAAATTAAAACTAAAAAACATTTTTTAAAAATCCAATTTTTTTACAAAAAAAAAAAAATTTTTTTTTTTTTTTTTTGTTACAATTTAAAAAAAAATTTATAAATATCAACTTCTGTGTGATAAATAAATATGAAAATTAACTTGGCAAATATTTAATAATTTTAAGAATTTTTCAAAAAAAAAAAATTGAAATTCAAAAATTAAAAAAAATTGAAAATTCAATTTTTTTAAACAATTTTATTTAAAAAATTTTTTTGTTAAATAAAATAAAAAATAGTCAAGTGTCTGCTAACTTTAATGTCATTAAATAGAAGCTAAATAAATTTTCATAAAAATCCCTCCTTTTTTAGCCGGTAGAGGCGCTGAAACTCGCGTTTAAAAAAATTTAGCGCTACAGCTGCTTGTAGCGTATGCCGGAACAAAACATAACACATTAGTAAACAACTAAATCATAATAAAATTAATATGAACAGCGATTATTATTCTACAATTTACGCTTGGTAATTAATATATATATTTTTATACATTTATTTATTTATTTATTTATTTTTTTATTGATATTTATAAAATATTATTACAGGTTTGAAAGATGTGGAATTATATCAGATGTCCGGACGCATTTACGTCATAATTTAGTGAACGCGTTAAAAAGTACAGATATGACATTAAACAAAGACAACAGTGGGCCGAAATCAGCAAAGCAGTATATTTATGATTTATTAATAGCAGAGTACCTGTGGAACCACAATTACGCGTACACACTGTCAGTGTTTGCAAGTGAAGCACCATTGCTGGTTAATTTCCGCAAGCACGTAAAGCCTGGCTCAGAGGATGACAAACAGAAACTCCAAAATGATTACGTTAGTCATGCTCTGGAGACGTTGGGCATCAGGCCCGATGAGCCTGACGGTCAGTCTATTATCGCTGATTATGACAGTAATGACATGCCATTATTGCTGACAATACTCAAGTTTATTTATAAAGGTAAATTAAGTTATACTGAAAGTTCTAGGGCTGAAGTAAACAACTGTCAGACTCAAACTGATTTTAAAATATCGGAAGACATTTTGCGGGAAAAGCAAAAAATTATTAACGCTAGGAAGAAGTTAGTGGAACAAAATGAATTTTATAATTCTAAGCTGAAGGAGTATGAGGATAAAATTAATAAACGAGCTGATATTGTTGGAGAACAAATGATTTTATTGGACGATAAATTAGTTACAGCTCAGGTAATTTATTTAAAAAAAATTTTTTTATTTTAAATAAATAAATTATGACACTGAAGTTGACAGATATTAAAAATTATTTTAAAATTTTGTAATAATGCAATTATTCAAAAAAAATTGATTAAAAAATTTCACATGTGGAAATTAATAAAAATTACAAGTGAAAATTTTTAGAAGCATTTTTTTATTGTAATTGATTTGTTAAAAAAATTTTTAAAATTGACAGCTGACGGCTAACTTCAGTATTATAATAAATTAAATATGATATTTAAATTGAGAGACATCTGATGATTATTGTCTTTTTTTTACAAATAAATTACAGTAAGAAAAATTTATTAAAAAAATTAAAATGTTATCTTTAGAAGCTGTAAAAAATTATAAATGCAATTGTTTAAAAACAATTTTCTAAATCTTAGCTTATTTTTCAGGAAAAATAGGAAAATTGTCAAGTCTTTGCTAATTTCAGTGTCACAATTTAATAAAAAAAAAAAAAAAATTGGTATTTTAAAGGTAAAAGGGCGCATAAAAAAAATTTTAGTTTTGATACCAAATGTTAAATAATAGTTTCACAAGACGAGTTATGCTAAAATAACAGCCTCATTTACAAAGTTTAATAAAAACAAATTTATTAAAATTTCTACTAGTCCATTTTTTTAATAATTTTTTTTTGCTATAATTTATTTATTAAAGAAAATTTAAAAAATTGTGACTTTTGTCTTTAAAATGTTTTTGTCTTAGAGACAAAAGGGCGTATACAAAAAAAAAATTTTTTTTATTCACTTTTCTTACAGATCTAAATGTTTTGAATATTTTTAGATTGATTGGATGAAAAAAATTTTTTTTATACGTTCTTTTGGCTCTACAGAGTACATTGTAAATAATTAATAATAGTAATGATTATAAATAATAACAATTATTAAAACATTCCTTATTTTTTTAATTTTCAGAATATGATACAAGAAATAAATGAAAGAGAGTCAAAATTAAAAAAAGAAAAAGAAGAAAATGACAGATATATTTTTATTAAAAATCAAGAATTAATTGCAAGAGAAAATTTACTAGCTCATGAAGCCAAAAGGTATTATTAATTATAATTTAATAAGTAATTGTAAAAATATTAAACTTACTCATATTTAAAATATTAAATTTTAACAAAAAAAAAAAAAAAAAATTAATTATGAATTTTTTAGGCTTCAAAATGAACAAGACAGTTACAAAATATTCGAAACAAATTTAAAAAAGCTTCAAGAAGAACTCGTTAAAGTACAAAAAGAACTATCGAGTAAAAACGAAGAAAAAGTAATCCAAATACGTACACATGAAGTAAGTACGCAGACAGAAATAATTGATTCTGAAAAAATTACAATCAACAATTGCGACGATGAGAAAAGACAGCTGCAGAGTCTCGTTCAAGAACAGCAATTACGAATAGAAGAGCTCACGCTTCGAGCAATACGTCTTTCACGGCAGCTTGAAGAAGCGCAGCTTTTAAAACCCGTGATTGAAGTAACGCGACCAGTATTTTCGAAGACACTAACAACAGTGCTTAGCGAAAGCAGTTCTACCGACGATATTATCCAAGACGCCAAGCAACGTCTCAAGAGGCTGGAAGAAGAGAGCTTGAAGGCTGATCAGTCATACTTTAATTGTATCACCGGCTTGCCTTTATGACAGATATTTAATTAATTTAATTACTAATTAATTTAATTATTATCTTAGCACTTACTGATTGGTCATTTGAAGCACGAGTGATTTATTTATTTATTTATTGAAAGGTTATTTTAATAAAATAGATAAGTAATTATAATAATTTATTTTATTAATAAAAGATTGTATATGATAAATTAAGTATTATATAGTAAAATAAAGTTATTTGATAATTATTTATTATTTATTTATTTATTTTTAAGAATTTTATTTATTCAATTCAAATTCAAATTTTATTTCTTAATTATTAATATCATTATTACATACAACGTTTACGTGTAATATAAAATGTGTTTCAAAAATCTTCTGTGATACATCATCTTCGTTTTGGGTCTGAACTCCTCCTAGTATTTCTTAGTTAAGGAATATATATACATGTAATTAAATGAATAATGAATTACTATTTGCTTATTCCATTTTTAATAATATTGATTAATTCTTAATAATATAGATTAAGTTTTAAAAGTAAGCTTTAGTTAATAAATATGTAAAGGATATTGTTTATCTCTTCCTTCACGGCCTTCGCGTTCATGGGTACGTTCTTTTCCATACGGAGATTTTTCCTAAAAAAAAAAAAAAAGTATATTCAAATTAATTTTCATATACTCATAAATAATATGCGTATAATTTAAATAAAACCTACTTTAGGGTAATGATGTTTTTCTCGATGTTCTGGTAAGTCTCCATTTTGATGAGCTTTAGCTGTAATAATAATTTCTGGTTCATCTAATAGTTTGAAGAAAAGAAGAAAGAAAAAAAAAATCTTACCTCTATCATCATCTTTTCTTCGTTTCTGTTCAGCTGCAGCTACTGCGTCTTCCGTGCGATCCTATTAAAATAATATTATTAAAAATAAAATTTTTTTAAATATATATGTAGATTAGATTAGATATATCTGTAGATTATTGGAGAAAAAAAAAAAAACTTACTCTTTTCCTGCCGAGTTTCTTCTCCCTTCTCAACTCCTTTTGCTCATCACGAACTTTCGTTTTACTAGAGCGCTCTTTTTTCTCGCTACTGCTATCCGTACGTCTGCTTTCCTTAGGAATGCTTTCTATTTTTCTTCTTTTCGGTTCTAGATAAAAAATTGTACAAGTTAATGTAGAGTATGAATACCGATAATTGATATACAAAAAAAAAAAATTGAAAAAAAAAATTTTTTTTTTAATTTTTAAAAAATAAAAATTAAAAAAAATTTTTTTTTAATAAAAAATAATAATAAAAAAAAAGTATTAAATACCTCGATCGGGACCATCTTGAGCTTGACCAGAGCTAGCGCTGCTGTTGGACACACTAGAAAGATCACGGTCTAAATTATCAACGCCACTATAATAATGATCTTCTTTATAATATTTTCGATCTTTTTTATCCGTCGTATCATCCTCTTTTATTTCCTCTTTTTTTACATACTTTTCTTTTACTTCTGGCGCTTCTTTTGGTTCCTCTTTCTTCCGTGTTAATTCATTTATTTAAAGAAAAAAAAAAAATAAATAATTAATTAAAAAAAAAATAATATTAATAATAAATAAATTTACTGGTAAGTTTGACTTGGAGTCCGCTTATCCCGTTGATCTTTACTGTCTTTATCAACTCTTGTATCTCCATTGCTACTGACTTCTTTTGCAGGAACACCATTGCTCGTTTTTTCAGAGGCTTCAGTATTGCTAGTTTCTTGCGTTTTTCCCGCCTGTTAAATCATCAAGCTTGAGTTATAACCACAATCATAAATTATTTGCAATAAAATTGTTAAAAAAAAAAAAAAATAAAAATGACCTTATCACCAACATGATGAAAATCAGATTCACGAATCATTTGGGGCGCTTTAGCCTTCAGTTGCCCACAATACGAAGTCGCGAGCACATGCAAATCTTGTCGCTGCCCGCGTTCCTCTTCACGAACCTTTTCAACTTTTCGCTCCAAAATCTGTGATAATTTAGCAAGTACTGGAAAGTGTGGTAGAATTTTAATCAATATAATTAAGGAATTACGTATTTGTACGTAGTCTTTCGAATCCAAACATACAACAATTGCCTAAAATATCAAAATAATTGTTAGTAAAATTTTTAAAATGTTTATTGATATTTTATGTATAAAATTATACCTTGGTAATTTTATAGTGCCATTTATGACACACGTGTCTGTAATTTTCAAATCCAACCATATCATTAGCTTCCGAAAATTGATTACTCACTCGGAATTTAGTAACAAATCCAGGATAATTGCTACATTCTTTATCAAATATAGCTTTTTCAGAATGCCATCTCATGACAGTTTCAAGCATGGCACAGAGAAAACGTCCGTAACGATTGGCTTCATTTTCCGTGCAAGAAGTTACTGAGTAAGTGATATCACAAAACAGCTTAAATTAAAAAAAAAAATTAATTAATTATTCCACTCATCATCAATTATTAATTTCAATTTTTAAAGATGACTTACTCTGTCATAACACAGAAGGGTGGAAAAATTAGCAGTCTTGAGTGAATGGATAGTATGAACAAATTTAGCGCAGTACATCGCGTCAACAGTTGTGAAAGTACATCTTGGAAACAAACAAAGTTGTAAAAATTGTGTGATTGTTTCATTTTTCGCAGATTTAGCACTTCGTGATAAAAACCATGAATCTTTTTCTTGCCTAAAAAAAAAAAAAATTAAATTAATATTAATAATTTAAACATTAACTAGCAACCTTGCAGTCACTATGTAACTGTCGTGACTTGTGAACTTCAAATACACAGGCTACAAAATTTTGCTCATTCTCTTAATAATATAGATTAAAAATTAAATTACCGTAAATAAGCAAAGACTTTTTCAACATGTTCTTCCTGTTTTCTTTTTTCATCCTGCAACTTTTCAATCAGCGCAGTGTAACGATCTTGTTCTTTTTTACCTTTGCTAACATTCTGTAATTTATAAAATAAATTATTATAAATAAATAAATTTATGAAATTTTATTTTTAATTTTTCGGACAAGTAGAGAAGCAAAAAAAAAAACAAAAATGATAAAATAAACCTACCATGTCTTTGGAATCAGCAACTATGGCAGCTTGCTGTTTTAACTTGGTTATTTCACGATGATAACTATCAGCGGGAACGAAGAGATCGTACATGGATAAGGACCAGAAAGTCACAAGGAACTGAGGTGAAATGTCTTCCCATACTTTCAGAGGGTGCAGGGGTCTAACGGACAGTGCTATGGGTGCCATTACGTTCTGAGCAGCTTCTGCCCACTTGGCTTGCTTCAACGCCGAAGACATTTTTTTGTAATTTGGATCAGCTTTACGCAAAACGTCATACTTCATCTGTAATATTTTTTGCAATTAAAATTAAAATTTTAATATTTTATTACACTTATGAAATTTAAATTTTGATCAATAGTCATTTGAGCTTACATTGATAGCATGAGCAAACATTGGACGTGCAAGGAAAAATGCTACATCAGCATGGATGTGATAATCTTGAAGCATTCCATGAATACTTGGTAATTTTTCAACATACTCATCTACTGTTAGTGTTGACCCTAAGAATGTACCAAATTGCACGAGGGTATCGTGACATTGATCATAAAGTTTTCCTAAAAAAAAATTTCAACAAAATTATTTTTTTTTTTTTTTATATATAAATTATTTTAAAAATAAAAAGATTTAAATTTTTAACTTAGATTTTTTATATTCTTACATATAAACCTGTAAATGATTTTTAAAATCTGTCGAAAAGTTAAAATTAATTAAGCAGTTTTTTTTTTTTTTAACAACATAATTTTATTATTATTAGGGCCAAGATTTTTGCTTTAATTTCAAAATAACAATTAATAATTATTCGTGTTAAATTTGTAATATTACGATAAAAAAATTGGTTGCATATAAAATGTATTTTAATAATAGTTTACAAAATTAAATTTTATAAAATAATCGTCTCATAATTTTTTATTAGGCCCTAATAAATATTTATCAAATAAAAATTCTAAATAACTGAAAATAAATCTAAAATTTTTAAAAAATAAACTTACCGACAAGTTTGAGATGAGATTGGTCAGTTTCACGATAAACAACACAATGTTTTTGCTGTGCCATCAACAGACACAAAGCAACAGCTAAATCATTTTCCGAGAGAGCTTCTTTGAGTCTCAGCGATGATTTTTTCGTATTACGAACTTGACTGAAATAGCCGGCTTCATTTTTAAGCAAATCACCACCTGCCATCGCGTCTAATTGATCGGAGGTCATTTCTTCAGCAGCTTCCACGCCTGCCATTTTCTGGACGATTTCTTTGAGTATCAACAGATCCAAACTACGAAAAATAATTATTAATATAAATTTATTTTTATTAAAATTACTGATCTTATAATTAAAATATACACCGGGGTCGATAAAACTTGGAAGCTTAGAGGAACTTTAAATTAATTACTCTCTTGATTGTAATTTAAATTTCAAAATACTCCGAGTCTATTGCCAGCCGAATAAATAGATCACGATTTCTTGTATTTAAATAAAAATATTTCCATTAACTCACATGACTAGCGATCTCTAAACAATCCTCGTTAAAATAATGGCTAACGAGTCTGAAATTAAATTCAAAAACTTAAGTAGTCTATTCTATTGTCTATAGAAAAAAAAAAAAAAAAAAAAAATTTTTTTAAATTCAAGAAAGCAGAAACAAAAAAAGTAAGCCAGGAATTTAAATACCACAAACCATTTAAATCCACTGGCATTGAAAGAATTCTTGAAAAAATATTCCTTGAGTAAACAACGTGACGTAGATAGATCTGGTCATAGACATCGAAGAATTTTTGTAACAAATTCCACATCGACATAAACATATATATATATATATATACATATATCAAGTAAATAGTAAATGGCTCATGTTTCCAAGAATTTGACCCCGTCATATTTTTCCTATTCTTGTTTACATTTATCCATTTTTGTTAAAATACCTTTTCTGTGCTTTCAGTTGATTAGCAACATACTGAAGCAGCCCGGTCAATTCAATGTTGTACTTTTTAAATATCGCGCCGCAGAAAGACGCCAAGGACTGAAGCCAAAGTGAAATACTATTGCCATCGTGCTTTAATCTGTCACGATCTGCACCAGCTAATGCTTCTACAAGACAGTAGCCCAATACGTCGTATGAAATGTTAGTTAAATATTTAAGTGAATCCACTACAGGTCCTGAAAGTTATTTTTTCAGTTAATACATGTCCAAGCATATATATATATTGGGTTGTGCCAAAATTTAACTTTCGTGATGGACCTCTTAAAATTGTAATTTTTAGTTCCGCTTTTAACAGGAGTTGCGTTTGGGCATTTCCTGACATATTTTGGGCATCAGGGATTTATTTGATTCTCATAGAATTTTTTACAGGAATTTTGCTTGGATACTTCCGGCTAAATTTTGAAATTTCAACGGAAATACCCAAACAAAGCTCATATTAAAAGCGGAACTCAAAATTCCAATTTTAAGAGGTCCATCACGGAAGTTACATTTTGTCACACCCTAACAGATATATTTTATTGAGAAAAAATTTTTTTTGAAAAAATGAGCAATGTTGCAATAAGAAAAAAAATTTTTTTTCTAGATAAACAACTTGTGAATTTTTACAAAAACAAAACAAGAAAATTACTGTAAAAAAAAATTTTGAATTTTTTCAGCTAAGAAATAAAATAATTAAAAATTTTTTTTCTTAGCACAAACAATTTTTCTCACTTCTATAAACAACTTACCGATCAGATTGTCATAAAGTTGAATCTGAATAAGAATATAATCAAAAAGAACTCCAGGAGACGAGTGAGTAAGTTTGCCAATAGACCTTCCGACAGGTTTAATAGTCTCCTTACTGACGCGCTTCATGATAGCTTTGATTTTTTTCTGAGCGTCAGCACGTTTCCTCAACAAAGCCGCGTGCTGAAGAGGAGTATCGTTCTTCCACCTTGCGTAGAGACAATACCTATTTTGATAGGGAAAGTACTTGAGAATGTTCCACATTTCCTCCGCGACACAACAATTACAGTCCATAAAAGAGAGTGACGGCAGAAGAGCAACGTCAAGGATAGTGATTATGTCATAATAAATAGTATTCGATTTATCGAGCGGCTGTTTGCCCGAGTCCAGCGGACACTCTTTGATAGCAACGTGACACAACCTCATTATTTTGTACATAAGAATAGGATCATGGTGTAAATTAGGTCCCAAAATTATCAACATAGGCAGTAATTTGTCGTGAAGATCCGCGATGCTTTTCATCGGCTCGGGAGCTAGCCGAGAGGTCGGTGGTTCAATTTTGCGCCCAGGTAATTTTGGAGTTACAACGCAGTGCTTGCGATAGACCGGCTCGATTAAAGACTGGATCAGTTTGCACAGAGCGAGTGCAATAGGTCGTTGATCAGTCATACAGTGATCGGGTAATTTATTAAACAATTTCTGAGCTACGTCCCAAGCTCCGATCTCCAGCAACGCTTCGCAGAGTCCAAACCACTGATTTCCGGTGTATTTATCAGGAATTACTTCCTTTTCTTCCGCTGGAGCTTCTTCCTTGTCCCTCGTTGATATCACGCTCATTTTACTTACGTACTCTTTAGCCTGACGCATCGTCTGCTCGTGATCCTTTCTTATCGCCTTGTCATCCGGCACCAGCCACGGCAAAATATTATCCAAGTCGATCACACCGTGCTGGAGCATCAGCGCTGTGACCTTCTGCAGGGAAAAAGGCGTCGCTTCGACATTCCCACCGTATTTAAAACCCAATACTTCACACAGTACTTGGTGGTCGCTCATGTATGACCTTATTAGTGGGATAAACAACGCGTCATCCTGCGGTCTGTTTTCAAAGGTCTCGAGTATTATATCAAGCACTCGATTCGGATCGAGATTAAAGCAACCTGAGAATAAATTTTCGTTATCAATTTAGATACTGTATTGTAAATATTATTTTGTGCTTACAATTCTTATTTATTCTTAGAGAATTTTAATAAGAAATTATTTTAGTCAGTACTCAAGCAGATTGGAGTTATATTATCAAAAAGTCATACCAATTAAGGACTTTACGATTTCCAAAGTTGTTATCACTTGGTCGGGGGATCTTTCTTGATTTAATTCAACTATTAGCTTTGAATAACCTTCACTTTCTTCACGAAATAAATTAAATTTACGTTGCTTGTAGCTGCAATTAGTTTAATAAATTAAATTACACTTTATATTGTATTTTAATTTTTTTTTTTATAATACTTAAATTAGCAGACATCTGAAAATTCTTAGAATTTTTATAACAAATTTATTATAAAAAATAATATTTTGTAAATTTTTACATGTGGAATTTTTTTAAATAAATTTTGGGTTGCGGTCAGATCGACATTTCGAATTATCAAAACTCTAGAAAATTTTAAATTCCGCTACATTCAAAGTTTATAAAATGCATTAGCTTAAATAGAATATCAGCCGAAAAATAATTTTTGTTAATTATAAAACACCGAGCTCTTGAATTTTGTAAAAAACTTTAAGAACTATAAAAAGAATTAAAAACGTCGGCTTACTTTAGTATTATTTTTTTTTTAATAATAAAAATGAATACGTACTAAAGTTTAGTTTTAACTTTGATAAATTTTGTTTGAAAATTACGGTTCTTTAAAGTACCGACATCCTGGAGGGTATCAATTTCAAGACGTTCCTTCAAAGTTCTGTCTGTTAAAAACTAAAAAATTTTTTTTTCAATTAGATTAAATTTTATAATGACTAATAAAATTTATCACTATCAATATCTCAAACCTTTTCGCTTTCTTTTACGATATAGTAAAAATTGTTGCGATTGTCGTTGATCACTTCTGCATCTATCAGGGCAAATATGTCCGCGACTGCCGACGCCACGCTGGGATCGATGGTCTGTAAAAATATAAATAATGATAATTAACAATTGTAATCATTAGCGTAATCAAAGCGAGGTCGAGGAATCGTGGGTACCACTTTTGAAAACATAGATTTGAAAATTTAAGACAATATTCTAGAGATGTTGTAGAATTTAATAAAAAATTAAAAAAAAAAAATCAATTTTTTGGAACCCATGTAACCCCTTAAAAAAATTCAAACGCTTTATTTTTGAAGTTCTCAAGGGAATTTATTTATTTTTTATTATGAAACTGAAATCACCAGACACTTGACCATTTTTTATAATGGCATTAAAATTAGCAGTCTTGATGAGGTTGAAGTTAGCAGACGCCAATTTTTCTTGAAAAATAAACTATGCATAGAAAATTATTTATAAAAATCTCATTTATAATTTTTCAGAGCTTCTAAAAATAAAATTTTTTTGCTATAATTTGTTTAATAAAAAAATTTTTAAAATTATCAGATGTCTCTCCATTTCAGTATCATCAGTCTTGACCCTTTTTTAATTATTTTTTAACAAATTTGTTTTGAAGAATTATTTTTAAAAAATTGCATTTTTAATTTATTAAAATTTCTACATGTTAATTTTTTATTTTGCCATAAATAATTTGTAATAAAATTCGTAAAATTATTAAATACATGATAAATTAATTTTAATAAACATTGAAATTAAAAAAAATCAATTATTAAATGATAATTTGAAATAAAATTTTAAATTACCACAAGTTCTGCTAAAGTAGAAACAACATTGTCTTTTTTGAGAGTCCCCTGGCTGCCATTTGAGATCAATTCGTATAATCCTCGTAGCCATTCTGTAATAAACGAGTGATTAGTAACCTATCAAACTGTTACAATTAAAAAACTGTCACTTGGACAATTATCAGAGCTGATAAAAATAATTACCTGTGGTGTTGCCTTTCGTGAATTCGTTCTTGAATATCTTGAGGCTGCAAACAGTTGTTAATGGACAATTAACTCTTCAGTAGAGTGATAAACGAAGGTACTAAAGTTGCAACCATCAAAAATATGTTTTTTTTTTTTTTAATTTTTAATTTTTTTTTTTATAGATATTAATTATTTACTTGATACTTATATAGATTAACAAATACTGAATTTGTTTAAGATTTATACATTCACATAAATTTGACGAATGAATCAATATTATAATCGTGTCACTCTCGTGATCTTGTCTACCACTTACTAATCATTTTTGCCATGCTTATCCCATGATTTCCATAACTCTGATTTCCACACTTTATCAACCGCCATAATATCTAACTAATAAATACAATTTACTTAGATAGTAATTTTAAAAAAACAAACGCATCAACATCACAGGTCTAGTGAACTATATTAATATGTAATAATAAATTCCGTAGTATATAATCACGTTGTGTATTTTTTTCACTTAAAGATCCTGCCTGCTGGCTTGCTTGTAGTCGTTCGTTGTTGCTGTTGAGTATAGTCGCGTTTGCGTTCCTACAACGTATTTCTCTCATTACGGTGGCGTCCTCAACTTTTTTTTTTATTTTTATTTTCGGAAATGGCCACCGACTGGAGCGCTAATTTTAAAACTAAAATTAAAATGTCATTAAAGTTAGATGATATTAATTTTTTTTTTCTTTAACAAAAAAATTTTTTCTAAAAAATTAAATTTTTAATTTGTTAACATTTCTACAAGTCCATTTTTTTAATCATTTTTTTTTTGCTATAATTTATTTGTTGAATAAAATTAAAAAATTATCAAGTAGCTGATAACTTTAATGTCATTCAAGTTTGCCGACGTTCTAAATTTTTTGATTCTTTTTTAATAATTAAATTAAAACAAAAAAATATTTTTAAAAAATTGCACTTGCAGTTTTTTAAGTTTTTTACACGTACAAATTTTTTTTTTATTTTTTTGTTTTAATTTTTTCATAAAAAAAAAATTCTAAAAATTTTTTACATGGCGGCTAAATTTATTTTTTATTATCAAAAAAAAAATAATAATTTTATTAAATATAATAATTATATAATTATAATTATCAGCTGATATATTTAAAAAATTATTATTTTCATTCGAATTATTTTTTTTTTATAATAAAAAAAACTCCGATAAATTTTGAATTTCCCGCGCATTTTTAGCCGAATATTCAAATGAATATTTTCCTCCAATAGTAAAATAGTAATTATTGTGCAGCGCTATGGAAGTAAGACAGTACATTAACTTGCGTTCAATGAAAATAGTAAAAATTGTAAAAGTGATCTGATAATAATAATAATAACTATTAGAATAGAAAAGATAATTTGACGTCTCGGTAGTGAAATTTTTAGTCTAATATTTTAAAGTTAATTAACACGTAGTTCTCTTTAAAAATACATCACTAGTAACAATAACAGCTGATCATTGATAAATAAATAAATAATTAAAAATAATAAATTGACGTTATTGTTAAATGTAACCAAAAAATAAATAATATGAAAATTTTAATGATTAAACACAGTACTTGCAATAATTAAAAAAATATTGAATTTTAATAATCAATGCATGAATAAATAAATAAAACTATTATAAATGAAACTAAAAAAATGGTATCGATAATTAAAAATCAATTGTTAAAACATCTGTCAAGGTATTTATTTTTTAAAAAATATTTTATCATAATTGGGTCATGCTCTGATTTAATAATTATTGTTTTTTAGGTTTACTAAAAACCTGTCAGTTGATCAAATAAATTGGAGCACTCTGAGAGGCGAAGGAGAGTTGTCAAACTTGGAGTTAGATGAAGCTGTGCTAACAGATTTACTCGAGTTGCCATCGTGGTTAAAGTTAACAAATGCTTGGTGTAATAAAGTAATATTACGTGTACAATGGACCAAGCTAAAAAGTGTGCCTATATTTTTGGTAATTAATTTATTTACTCCAAAAACTGTGATGAAAATAAAGTTAGCAGTCAGTTGACAATTTTTAGAATTTTTCTTATTGAAAAATATTAAAATTAAATTAGTCGACATCTGGAAATTTTTTTGATTTATTTTATTGAAAAATTATTAAAAAACAATTAAAAGAAATAATTGCACATGTAGAAAATTTCAAAAACTATACGTGCAATTTTTTAAAAATGTTTTTTTAGTTCTAATTTAATTAATAAAAAAAAAAATATGAAAATTAAGTTAGCCGACATTTAAAAATTTTTTTTATTGAAAAAAAATTTTTTTTTAAATTGCACTTATAGAAAATTTTAAAAACAATTAGTGCGATTTTTTTTAAATATTTTTTTAGCAATTTAATAAATGAAAAAAAAAAATTAAAAACGTCGGCTAACTTTATTATTATGAAGCAGTGAATTAATTTATCATAAAATTGTAATTTAATATATTTATTTGATAATTATTTTTAGCATTTAGATGAAGTTCAAATTGAATTAGTGACATGTGAAGATTTGCGAAGCCCATCATCGCCGACGAATGCAGCATCTGCGTTGCCTGGAGCTACAAAATATTCATTTATTCACAAAGTTATTGACGGTATTACTATTGCCGTAAATACTGTTTCAGTAAAACTCAAAAGCCCGGCGTTCATCGCTTCAGTTCAAGTAATCGTTATTTTTAATAAAACTCCAATAAATATTGTTTTTTCACTAGAAATTCTAAATAATAAGTACCGGGAGATTTATCGAGTTTGCTAAGTCATAAACTATTTAATCGATAAACTTTAAATTATATCGCTAATATTTTATACTTTACACGTTGGATTTATTTTTATATGTGTTTGTTTTTATCTACATATTTAGATATCGAGAATAATGGTTGAGTCAAAATCACCGACTTGGCAACGGTGTGATTTACGAATGACCAGAGTAAAGGATCCTGATAGAGGTCAATTGTTGATATTTAAAGAGCTGGAATGGCAAACTGTTCGAATAGAGGCCCAAAGTACTATCGATCAAAATTTGACACCTTTGAGACTGTTAACTAATCAAGCGCGGTGTCGAATAACTATCAAGAAACGTCTATCAGGTAAATAATGTCAATAAAATTTAGATTTTTTGATATGTATTACACTATACATAGTTTGGGTACTCTTAAAATAAATTTTAAAAATAATAGTGCTATCACAGGATCAATTACAAATAATTTAATGGACAAATCTGACGGAATAAATTTATAGAACCAACAAGCAATTAAAAACTCCTTCAAAAATTTGACATAAAAAATTGACTACTAAAAAATATATAAAACCAAAAAGCACTAATTTTTATCAAGACCTTTTTGATAAAATTAATGCCTTAAAATAAAAAAGAATAAAATCTTAATAAAATTTATTTTTTAGATTGTTTTGTTATGGGATCCCGACTGGTGATAATCCTCGATGATCTCTTGTGGGTCCTTACAGACTCTCAATTAAAAGCAGCTTTACATTTTATCGATTCCCTAGGAAGTCTTATTGAAAAAGCGACTACTATTGAAAGAAAGATAAAAGCCGCGAGAAAACTTGAGGTATGTAATTGGAATTCTTCTATTGAACTTATAGTTAGTAAATTAAATAATCTAAATTCTTTTTTTTTTTTTTTTTTTTTGGTTTTGCCTGAATACCAGGCTCAAATATCTCAGCAATCAAGAAGCCAATCAAAAGTACCTTGCAATACAGCGATATCAAAAATTTTTATGCGTTATGACGTAGTTGAAACTTCTTATCACTTTTTATCACAACGAATTGATTTACATCTCTGTGACGATCCTGGAAGTATGATTGCTTTTTATCAATAGAACTTTTAATCTGTTGATTAAATAAAAAATAATTTTATTTCAATTGCAGCTGGTAGATCCTCGTACCCGGAATTGAAGGATGGTGGAGCTTTACAAATATCATTGATTAAATTTCAAATAGATTACTATCCATATCACTTAGCGATGTCTGACAGAAAACACTGGGCTAAGTATCGAGAAAATACAATGCCTCATGTTCAGTGGCTGCAGCAGTCTTTCAATTCATTTCGGGGGCAATTTATGGATTTAATTGACGCTGGACAGAAACAGTCGAGAAAAAATAGCGGTAATTTTTAATTCTTAAATTTGACCAAGAAAATATTATTATTAATAGAATAATAATTTACTAGCAACCTTGCAGTTACTATGTGATTGCCGTTGACTTGTGAACTATAAAAAATTAAAATTTTGCAAGACCTTTGCAATGACACTAAATTTCACTAAAAAAAAACCGGTTCTATCATATGACTATCCTGGAAACAAAATTTTTCTTATTCTCTTAATAATATAGATTTTTATTATTAATGACATTTTATTTTGTAGGCAATGAACCAAAAAATGACGATAAATTAAAAAGCGATCAGCAAACACCTTTATTGGAACATGAGCATAAAAAATTACAGAAACAAGCTAGCACAGTTGGCAGCGGGAACCCGATTAAAAATTATGTGTTGGAACAATTGTCTACGCTTATGACTACGTGTATTGTCATAAGAATTTATGACCTAACTATTTACAAAGTTACTACTACGACAAGAAAGCCGATCACTAAAGAATTTTTGACAGGTAAACACTCATAACTCATAACTTACACTTTTGTTATTTATTTACAAAAGATAAATTCACTCATTAAAAGGAAGTATCTCTATAATAGAAATACCGTAAATTAAAAATACTAAATATTTTTATTATTTTTTTTTTTTTTTGAGTTAAAATTCATTTGAATATTTTTTAAACAACATCGAGTTTATATAGATAATTATTTTATTAATAAAATTTTGTTTATAATTGTTCATTTAAATTAATTATTGTTTGTTAATAAATAAACAGCGCAAACGAGGAAGAAACATCCTACAGGTATTCTGTCGATTGAGTGGATAAAAAGCACGTAAACTTTGTCACTAGTTATACATATAATATATCTTCATTTATTAGTTAGTCAACATATTTTATTTTTTAGATAAACCAAAAATATTTTTTTTTATTATTTGTCCGTAATATTATTATTTTATTATTAGATTTCCTGTTTCACCTGCAATAAGTTGGAGCTTAATACCCTAAAAAACTACATTAGTTCATGAATAACTAGGAAAACACCTTATAATATTTTACATTTTTTATCATTAGTTTAACTTTATTTATTTTTTTCAGGTGACCGTGAAAAATTTTCTCTGCCAGAAGATGTTACTATTTTGCATGCAGAGTTTACTTATTATTATTACCCTGGTGACTTAATATTCCCATGTAAGTTATCATAAAATAAAAATATGTTAAGTTTTATTAAAAAAAAAAATTATTAAAAATTTTTTTATAATTTTTTAAAAACAGATTTTATTTAAAAAAAAAAAAAAAAAAAAAATACATTAGATTTTTATTAAATCAACATAATATTAATAAATAATTTTTTATCAACAGTACCACCGCCAAAATTTTATGTCCAAGTAAATCCCATCCAGATAAACTACGACATATACAGCTGCCTATGGTTTAATTCATTTTTGCTAAACCTCTACAAATCACTGTCGTCGAGTGAAAATAAAGCCAACGCTGTTAATGATATTAATATGTACTTCGATGTTAAGTTAGAAGCAATATTACCTCGGGTAATTATTAATTAAAAAAAAAAAAAAAAAACTATTTTAATTTATTAAGAATAATTGCATCTATTGATAAACTAATATAAATAATAACATTTATCCAGATAATTGTTGAGTCGCAAAACGACTATCCCAATCAACGTGATCGTCCCAAGTCATTAAATATTCAAACATCACGCGTAACTCTTACAAATGTGAGGTCTGCTGACAGCAAATCATCACGTACTGACTTGGCCGAGTGCTTGAACGCTTTGCAGATGGGACAGATGTTTTTTTCTTCGGATTTTCCTAGCAATAAAAATGATTATCACATTGTTACTGATAGATTTTCGCGTCACTGCGCAGGTAATTTTTTAATACATCTTTAAAAAATTATTAAATATTTTTTATAAATATAATTATTGAAATAATAATAATAATAATTTTCAGGTACAGACAACGTGAGATCATACCCATCCAATTTTACAATAAATTCTCTTGAAGATATAATCGGGAAGCTGCATAAAAAATTATTATGGCTAGAATGCAAAGACATATGGTGTCTGAATTTAGAGCCCGTGTGGGCAGATTTTTACGGTGTCCGCGCAGTGGGTATGAATCGCCCAGTTCCATTACTAGACGCATTTCCCGTAACAGTCTGGCTGCACATAAACGACAACAACAACTCAACCTTGCTTCCCCCAAAAAATAATGACAGCAAAATAGAAAAAACCGCCAAGAATGCAGATGTCCACGTGCTTGCGCATATAAGTAATTTAATAAGCGTCCAGTTGAATCACTACCAATATTTATTTTTACTCCGACAATTAGAAATAGTCACAGAGATGAGCACGTACTTGGTAATCGACACCAATCGAATTATGAACGTGACAACGGGATCTTCGCTGGTAGTCGGTGCATTAGTGCCACAGCTCGAAGTGACTTTGATCATGCCCTCGCAAACTCCTGGAAAGGAAAATTCGGGCGGTGATTTGGAGTCAGTAGTGCCAGACTCATCAAGCATAGCCGATGAATTGCTACCGATTTCGCTGACAAACCAATCAGTAGCAACTAGGCTGGAGTTTGGATTGAAGCGCTTCAACACCAGCAACGACGTCGAGACGCCTCAAAGCGAAGTGACGTCAATGATTGGATCTCTGGATCCGAGCCACCCTACTGTTACTTTCAAGGCAGCTGAAAAAAGTTACAGCAAAGCATTCGACTCTGGCAACCATTCGATGCACCAGAGACAAAATTCCGAAGATTTAGAAGCAAGAAAATATTTAAAGTACTCGAAAGATCCCTTGCAATCTGGTTTAATACAAAATAATTTTAACGTTGGTCTTTCCAGCATGAAAAAGGGCTTCGCTAATTTGATGACTTCCATCGACTCGGCGCTTAAAGCTTCCCCCGAAGACGGCAGCAGCGACACTGTCTCCATGAGAAGCGATCTCAGTTCTGACAGCGAAAATTACATTGTAGTATCGCTGGAGGATCAAGAAAAATCTGATTCACTGTTTGGTAATTTAAATGTCACTAATATAACAGCTGTTGAAGAAGCCAGTGAGGTGATTGAAGAAACTCCAGATACCCAGAGTGAAAAATCACTGGACAGCGCGTGCAAGCGCAAAGATTTGGTCTCAATGGTGACCTTTAAATTGTCCAAGGTTGAAGTTATTCAACAGTCCAAAGGCTTTTCTTCGGCGATAAAATTACAAGTCGGGAAAATAATGAGTAATGAGTGTACCTCAATCCCGTGGGATGAACTGCAGACAAAGTTTAGCTCGAGATCGCGTGGGTGGTCTGAATTACAGTCTGACGACTGCAAGATATCTGTTAAAGTACGTCTAGAACATGATCTAAAAAAACAATACAGCAATTTAAATGATAATTTAAATAGTAAAAATAGCAAAATTGCAGCGCTGTTTGATGATAAAGTTACCGGTGAAATAAATGATATTAATTTAGTATTATCGATGAGTACAATTACTGGGTTAACTGATTTATTGGAAGACGAGATAATACCTGACTACTTACCTGTTAATTTAATGTTAAATAATATTTTTATTAAATTAATTGAAGATCGGCCACCTAATAATATTACCTCGCCCGGGCCGGTACCGATCGATTTAGCGGTCCAGCATTTAAAGGTGGTTCGTGATAAAAATGGACTGATTAATATTGAGTCTGTGAAGAATAATGTAGATAATAATGCCTCGGCGCAATTAAACTCCGCGACAGAAGGGGAGTTAGTGAAGCTTAAGCAATTGAACAAACAAATCAAAAATGATAATGATGAACTTAGACGAAGATTAGTTGCGCTTGATTATTTGTCCGAAGAAAATTTACGGCTGAAAAGAAGTAAGGACGAACTGCACTCGGTTAAATTGCAGTTGAGTGAAGCTCAGGAACTTATTAAAGAATTGATGAAGGAGAAGAATATGTTTAAGGAAAATAATTTGATGCTTCAAAGCCAGGGGAAGAAGTCGAATGATTCTTCTAGTAGTGGAAGGGCCTCGTGGTCTATTAAAAGATAGCATACCAGTTGCTTTGATTGCTCCAAGTGTTGTACTAATAACAAATAATTTTTAAAAAAATTATCCGTCTTCAATTTCAGATATATTTTTATTATTGTTTTTTATTTCTTCTTTTTTTAAATATACCGTGTTAAAATCATCTGATATCATGATGAGGTTTATTGTGAATGTCATATGTTCTCAAAAAACCAATTTTCTTAAAATTTATAATTCAAAAATTATATTTATTAATTTATTAATTTTTTTTTTTTTTTTTTTTTTTTAATAAAAATAAAATAAAATTATCCGCCCTTTTGGCTTTAGGTCACTAAAATTATATTTACATGGCTTTTTTATGAATCTCATATTTGTGTAAAAATATGAGATTCATTATGATATTCACAATGAACCACATCATGATATCAGATAATTTTTACACGGATATTTTTTTGATCTTCTCACTTTTTGTTCCTGATTTTTTATTATATAAATAGTGAAGATATATATGTATAAATAAGTCGTGAATTTTTTATACTTATATTCCATTGTTAAATATTTATATATATAAATATATAAATATATGTAAGACTGAATTAGTGTGTTTGTATTATTATGTTTTTGAAGATAACTTTTATTTAAAATGCGCATTGTCTAAAAATCGTTAGATGTAAATTTCACGGCTAGTTTTTGAACTGTCATATCATCGTCTTTTAAATCTGATAAATAATTAATAATAATGATTATTGTAATTAATAATAAAAAATGAAAAACAATAATAATTGTAATATTAATTGTAATGTTGGGAGTTATTTTCTCGAATGTTCCGAATGTCATTGAAAATATCTATTGTAATCAATTTTAAATATTTAATTAAATAATAATAATAATAATATTAAATAACATTATTACAATACTGATAGGAGGTAATTGTCCAGATGAGTGACTTTTAACAAATGAAACAAATATATATATTAATTAAATATTAAAGATAATATGTTACATAAAAAAAAAAAAAAAAAAAAAACATATTGTTAAATATGTTTTATTGGTGATTATTTAATATATAATTAAATAAAGTCATTTTATTGTTACATGAAAAAGTTGAATTTATTTTTATTTTTTAAATACATTTTTTTATTAATTTTTATCTATATTATTAAAAGAATAAAAAAAATTTTGTTTATAGATACATAATTACGAAACGATCTTAAGAACTATTGACATTTTTTAAGATATAAGTTCACCCCGACATTGCACTCATCGAGACCTTTCATTTGAGTACCCACATCAATTTTTCATATATTTTATATATTTATATATATTACATATATGTATATATGTGAAAAATATATCAAAATGCGTGTGGGTACTCAAATGAAAGCTCTTGATAAGTGTAACATCGGGATGAGCTTATATCTTTAAAATATATATTATATATATGTATATATATATAAAATATATCAAAAATGCATGTGGGTACTCAAATGAAAGCTCTTGAGGATTGTAACATCGGGATGAGCTTATATCTTAAAAAACGTCAATAGTTAAGAAAGTACAGTGTAATTTAATGTCATTATTTAATGAAGAAAAATTTAATTTATTTATAATTTTCAAATCTTGCAGTCACACAGTGCTAGTTAATTTTTATTTTAATAAAATTAATAAAAAAATTTTTTTTTTTGAGAATTTACTAAATTATTATATCTTGGGTTTCAAAATCACAAATTAAAGAAGAAATATTTTTTAATAAAGAAGAATTGAAGTATATAAAGCAATTTTATGATGAAAATTTCTATTTGTCAAAAAATTCTAGTCATTATTATTAAAATATATATATATCATAAATATAATAAATATAAGTCGGGTGAAATTTTGGTAACAGATTGAATTTTGTTGTATTGATCGTCTGACGTAATTTATACCGAGGGTGTGTGTTAGTAGGTGTGTATGTGTGTGTTTAAATGTCAATATGAAGGTACACGTGTGCAAGTTGATCTAGTTTTTGATTGGTTAGTGATACGGCTGAAGGTTATTTTTACGTGCGCATGCACACTATCGTCTTCTCTATAACAGACATATATATGTAAACTATAATAATGATTATATTTCTGCCCATGATTCAAACGTCAGTTTAGAAGTTAGTATCGTCACGACTTTCACGTCGACGACATTTAAACCCAGACAGAGTTATAAATATAAAACATATCCTTTATAAATTAATCTATTGTCATAAAATTACAATGACGAAGAAAAAGTATTGATTTTAATTTTAATTAAATTAAATTGAATTAAAAAAAAAAATTTTTTTTCTTCTTTCCGTAACTTTGTTCGCTAATTTAACTCCGCTATGAGCTCAGTAATTAGTTTATTCAATTACTATACTCACTTTACGCTAAATAATTTCTCGTCAACTTGACGTTAAATTGTTCTGATACCAACAATAATAATAAATTAATAAAATATATCCTGTAAAATAAATCTCGAGGAAAATGGATGTGCAAAAAAAATTTTTGTGTCCGAGATTGGTCGACTATTTGGCTATCGTTGGGACAAAAGCACCTCCTGTTTCACGACAACCTGTTCAGGTAATTAACATAATTAGAGATTAATTTTTATTACACAATACGATTGACAAAATGTTTTTTTTTAAATATATGCAAATATATGTGTACTTACAATAAATTATTTAGGTTCCGGAATTATTGCGCCGTTATCCAGTTGAAGATCATAAAGATTTTCCTTTGCCACTGGATATGGTTTATTTTTGCCAACCGGAAGGTTGCTCTAGTGTTGGGCCTAAGCGAAGTGCTCAGAGAGATTCTACGTCATTTACTTTTACTCTCACTGACAAAGATTCCGGTAATAATACTTACAAACAATCCATTAATTATTTCTGAAGAAATAGTTTTGATATTATATTTGGTCAAAAGTATTTCTTTTATGACACTGAAATTAACAGACACTTTATTAGAGACTTTATTTAATAATAATAAAATTAGCCGACGTTTTTATTTTTTTTTTTATAATTTAATTATTAAAAAAAAAATCAAAATATAAATAAATTATTTTTATAGTTTTTTAATATTTCACTATATGAATTTTTTTATAAATTTATTTGTTATAGAAAAAAAACTTAATTTGCAGGCATGAGAAATTTTTTTAGAATTTTATATCAATTAAATTATTGTGAAAAAAATTAAATAAAAAATTCTACCTGTTAAAATTTATAAAAATTTTTTCTTTTCTCATTTTAATTTCTTCACTGCTAAAATGAAAGACAATTTTTGTAATTAATTTGTGTTTTAAATAATAATTTACCAGTAATTAGTTGCACTAAAAATGATACTGAAGTCAGCTGACAACTATTTTTAATTCTTACAAAAAATCACTCACAATAAAAAAATGGTTTTAAAAATTCTCACTTGTCATTTTTATTAATTTGCACATGTAAAATTTTTTAATTTAATTTTTTTTTTTAATATTTCAATTATTATAAAATTCTAAAATAATTTTTATTGTCTGCCAACTTCAGTTTCATAAAAAAGTAGCTTTGTTCAAAATGTCATCTTCTCTAACCTAAAAAATCAATAACCAAATTATATGTACTTAAGGTAAAACACGTTACGGAATATGCGTTAATTTCTATCGACCAGTCGAGCGTTATACATCTACATCTGGGTCCAACAATGTCTGGAAAAAAAAAGACAAGAATGACGCGAAATTACGTAAAGAAAGTTGGCGCAAAAGTATGGAGCGCAGCACTGATTCTGCATTTTCAAGGTTAATTTTTAATTTATGACATTTAATTTAGCTGTCACTTTACAATTTTTTTATTTTCTTAAACAAACAAATTTTTTAAAAAAAAAATTATTTGTAAAAAAGTGAAAATTAATTCAGCAAATATTTATTAAATTTTAAAAATTTGTTATAACAAATAAATTGTGTTAGAAAAAAAAATTGACATGTAAAAATTTTAAAAATTAAAAAATGCAATTTTTTAGAAATTATTTTTTGAGACAAATTTTTTTGTTAAATAAAATAAAAAAATTTTTAATTTTTTTTTTTTATTATAATTTATTCATTACAAAAATTTTGAAATATCTGCTGAATTAATTTTATTTTAATATTTCAATTAATAAATATGAATACATGAATGATCTATTAGTTAGTAGTAAAATAAATCGCTTGCACGATAAATATTAATAATTAACTTTTAGCGACTACAGAAGCAGTGTAATTGGTCCCAGCGACTCTGAGAGGGAATTCCCAAGTCGCAGAGGATCAGATACTCCATTAACTACCAGGGCGCCTCGCTTGGGAATCACTGCGCCGAGTTGCGACAGCGAAAGTGGTGGAAGTCATTCACCGTCACCTCGAGCTTCTCGTCGTCGACAAGTAAGTTATTTATAAATAAATATAACCTTTAGTTATAGATAAATAATTACAATGAAGCTAACTTTAATTACTGATAGATGATTCATGATGACATTGGATCCAGATGATAAATATTAATTTATAATTTATTTATTTTCAGAGAATACGAAATCATTCATTAACTTCATTGTGTATTATATCTCATCATCCATTTTTTTCACGTTTCCGAGAGTGTTTAAATGTTTTAAAAAAATTAATCGATGCCTGCAATGAAAATGCGTTGCCTCAGAAAGTCGGAGTTTCACGGCAGACAAATAGGTATTTGAAACAATTATAATTATTGTACTGAAATTAGCAGACATTTGAAAATTTTTATGGCATTAAAATTTAGCTGCCAGTTGAAAATTTTTTTATTTTATTTAACAAATAAATTTGTTCCAAAAAATTATTTTAAAAAATTACATTTTTAATTTTTTAAAATTTCTTCATGTAAATTTAAAAAATAATTTTTTTTTTTATCATAATTTATTTGTTACAGAAATTCTTAAAATTATTATCTGCTAAATTAATTTTCATAAATTTTTTTATTTCTCTTAAAAACTAAACTAAGTCTAAAAAATTGCATTTATAATTTTTTAGAATTTTTAAAAAAGAAATTTTTAAAATAAATTTTTCTTGCTATAATTTATTTAAAAAAAAAAAAATTATCAGATGTCTCTAAATTTTATTAATATTTAATGAAATTCAAATTAGCAGAGACTTGAAAGCTTTTTAATTTTTTTTTTTTAAATAAACTAATAAAAAATAATACTTAAAAAATTGCATTTGTAATTTTTAAAGTTTTCAAAAATTGAATTTATTAAATAAATTTTTTTTTTATGTAATTTATGTGTTAAAAAAATTTCTAAAAATGATCAATTGTCTCTCAATTTCAGTATCATAATATATAAGAATATAAGTAATAATCAATACCAACTAATTGAACCGTTAAAAATTTTTTCAGAGACACTGTCTGGAGTGTATTGACGTCACAAAGTTTCCAAGGAGCATCATCGCTCGTATTACATGACGTCCGTGAAATAGAGACTTGGATTTTACGATTACTTAGTGCCCCAGTTCCAGTTCCTGATAAAACTCGTGTAGAGCTTGAAGTTTTATCACCCCAAGTTCCGCCGTTATGTTTTGCGCTCCCAGATCACACGCGTTTTTCGCTAGTAGATTTTCCTCTGCATCTTCCATTAGAGCTCCTGGGGGTTGAAATTTGTCTGAAAGTTATGACATTAATTCTCCTAGAGCACAAGGTGATATTATTATTTAATTTTATATCAAAAGAAATTAACAATATAAATTTCAACAGAAATTAATATTAAATTAATCAATTGATATAATGAAACTTACTTTGCAGATTGTCCTCCAGTCCAGAGACTATAATGCTCTTTCGATGTCAGTAATGGCATTTGTTACGATGATTTATCCATTAGAATACATGTTCCCGGCAATTCCTTTGCTACCCACGTGCATGAGCTGTGCTGAGCAATTATTATTAGCGCCAACGCCTTTTGTTATAGGAATTCCGGCGTCCTTTTTATTATACAAAAAAAACTTTCGTATGCCAGATGACATTTGGCTTGTTGACCTAGATAGCAATAAAATTGTTCCACCAAGCGGTAATCACGAGACAATACCACCGCTTCCGGAACCCGAAGGCACTATTTTAAAAAATCATCTCAAGCAGTCAATGCAATTGATGGATCAAGCTGGTTCTAATGTATTTTATTTCTTCTTTTATCATTAAAATATATTTTTAATTTTATTAATTAATAAAAAATTTATTTTGCAGAATATAAACACGGGGCCACATCAATTATCATCGAAAACATCTCCGCAGTCTGGAGTGCCATCTCCAAGCCGCAGAGAAAGCTCAGCTTCTCATCAATCTACTCTAAGGTACACTGAAAAAAAAAAAAAAAAAAAAAAAAAAAAAATAA
>JZSA01004145.1:0-11360 GCA_000956155.1 Cotesia vestalis | reverse complement strand
TAAGCAAAATTTTGTGGCCAGTGTATTTATTTCTATGCTAAAATATATAAAAATATTGTATGTAGAATAAAAAAAGCTAAAATTAATATTTATAATTCAAGGTAACAATCACTCACAAACAACCCAGCATCAGATGTCATTGTCAGTGGATCCAAAAAATCTTTACAACCCTCCAGAATCATTGCAGTACCCTGGTAACGAAGAAGACAACGCAGCGCGTCCTGACAGTCCAACAAGTACTTCTTCTAGTCACAGCGATCTCAGTAGCCCAAGTTGCAATCGAGACTCGGAATTAGAACTAAATCCTAAAGCTCAGGAACTCTTCCAAGTTCCCAAAAATGTAATCTATTATTTAAATTATTAAAAAACAATTTTTTAAAAATAGTGTTTTATAATAATAAAAAATTTTTCTAGATGCCGCCAATAATTCCGAGTTTAGAACGTCAGCCGAGCATCGGAAACGTGCTGGATCGTACACCAAGCTTAACTGGCGTAGGTCCACTTTTGCTTCGGCAAATGAGTTCAGGGGAAAATTCTCAAAGAAGGTCCAGCTTGGCGAACAGTCCCAAAGTAAACGAACGCTCGCCAGCTTCACCGATCAATCCATTCACTCGACAAAAGAGCGGAGAAAAAGTTGATGGTAATGGTGTGCTTAGACAATCATCCCAAGGCTCGTTGTTCGAACAATTTGCCTCTCAAGCCAAGGATTTGGTGCGAGAAACTACAAGACAGAGCAGTCAAGATGGAATTTTAGCGCACATGGACAAGCTTAAGATCCAGGCGAAGGAAAAAATTACAGAAGCGGGCGAAGATAGTCTTTTTGCTCCACTAGAACATGTAAGTGAATTATTTTAATTTCTAGTAATTTACTGACAAAGAGCTGCTAATTTATTTGATTTATTTATTTATTTACTAGCAATCTTGTTAAATTGCATAGTACTTTCTTAAATGTTGACGTTTTTAAAGATATAAGCTCATCCCGATGTTACACTTATCAAGAGCTTTCATTTGAGTACCCACAAGCATTTTTGATATATTTTTCATATATACATATATATAATATATATAAATATATGAAAAATTGATGTGGGTATTCAAATGAAAGGTCTCGATGAGTATAACATCGGGATGAGCTTATATCTTTAAAAATGTTAATTGTGCACAAGATACAAGGTCATTTATTAATTATGACTATCGGTGAGAATGATGTGAAACCTTGAAAGGGCACAAATTCAAGCCTGATTCTCTTAATAATATAAATTATTTATTATGTAAAATTTTGCAGCTGACGCAGCAAACAAAAAAAGCAGTGGACGGTTGTACAAAGTCAGTGCAAGAAGCTTCAAAGTCAGCGTTGGAGGCTAGTAAAACAGCAGCAGGTGTCAGTAAAAACACTCTCGACGACTTGACTTACGTCGGAAAGAGTACCATTGGGGATTTAACTAAGAGTGCTAAGGAAGCGACGAAGAAAGGTCTATTGAAGGTAACAATAAATTCACCCTCTCGGAAAAGCTTTTACAAGATCAATAAATGCCTAATGTAATGCCTGATAATTTATTTCCAGAGCTTGGGAGAATCCCAGCAGTCCCCGGAACAAATGCCTCAATCAGCTCGTCAATCACTAAAGCGTGATTCATTGAACACTCAGTTAGTGGCGTCAGAAACGCGCGGAGGACGCCGCGATCTTGGTCGTGATTTTTTCAGCAACGTCAGCAGCGATATTAATGGAATAGCTGCGCAGACGAGCAACATGTTTAGTGATTTATTCGGGAGTAAAAACAGCTCAAATCGGAACAGCAATAATTTATTATCAGGAGCTCAGAAAATGAAAGACAAATCATCGATTCCGTCGTTTAGTCCTTTTAAGCGTGGCAAAGGCGGACTTATGGATAAGAGTTCCTTGATTAAGCACACGAGTAATAGGAACGACGCTGAGGATATACAACGAGCACAGAACAATGAACGGACTAATACTAATAATGACAATCAAGCTTTTATTACTGAAGTTATTAATCAGGTTCTCGCTGGCGAGGGAATAGGATACTTCAAGCTTAACAGATTGAAGAAGCTAATGGAAGACGAGAGCTATAGAGACGTCGTTGTTACTAAATTGAACCGGGGGATCAATCGTAAAATAAGTCCAGATGATCATATTGACGACGTTGTACGTATTTTATCATATAAATTTGTCTAGATAAATTTATACTGATGGAATTGGGTGATATTATTTATGTTTATCATTTCAGTGTATATCTCGGGCAATTTATAAAGGAATGCTCATGTGCCTTCAAGCAGTAGCCAGTGGTTTAGCTCATACCTACAATAATTACGGCCTCGGTGGTATGGCATCGGTATTTCAATTAATGGAAATTGCTCACACCCATTATTGGAGCAAAGATCTCAATGACGGGGTATACGAAGCCCCGCTCATGCTACAAGTTTGTATATTTTTAAATAATTGCCGTGTAAATTATTCATATTAGTTGGAACTATCATGCAGAATAAATGTGTAAAGTTTGTTTTTATAATGGCTAAAACTTTTCAGACGAGTTCATTTGAGAGTCATGAAAATTTACGAACAAACTCTGCTAATAAGTCGGAGGTTGTTGATGTTACTAAAACGCTATCGTCTCAACATTTACATGGTAATTTATCCAATTAATTTAATAAACTTTTTACCATTAAAAATGGATTATATTTTTAAAGTCAAATTCTAAATATTTTTATTAATTTTTATTAAAAAAAAATATAAATAAATTTAGTTCACAACTGAACATTTTTTTATTTCTTTTAAAATATTAATTATAATAATAAAAATGCTTTAAAATTTTTTAATAAAAAAATTTTTTTTTTTACTTTTTACATCTGGAATTTTTTTCATAGTAATTTTACTGCTTCAAAATTCCAAAAAAATGTATAATACTAAAGTTAATTTAATTTTCAATTCACTCAGAGCCGATATTTTTGACTTTTTTATTTTTTTTTTTTTTATTTTAATCGTAATAATTCTCAATTAAAAAAAAATTCTAAAAATTTCTAACATCTGTCAACTTCAGTATCATAATTTATTTATTATTAAATAAATATATTATTATTTAAAAATTTAAATAGATTGATTTTTTATTATTAATATTTGGTTTTCTGACATAAATTGGTCAATAGAATAAAAAATTGAAACATTATTTATTTTCAGACGGATCACAAGTTCACTTGGAAATATCACATGCAGTCTCTCCGTCATCTACCTCTGACAGCAATCAATCGACGGCAGATTTATTTCTTGATATGTTTTCAAAGAAAGGAAAACTATTAAGTAAACTGGCGTCTTTTGATTCTGAAGGCGGTAGTCGTACGACACACGGGTCATCAATTATGAGCTTGGGCGGTGATTCTCCAGACAATAAAAATACTTTATCGAACCACCCGGCATTCCGGCAGTCACATCAGTCAACTTTATCAATACGTAGTGCTGTTTCCGACAGCGAAGTCGAGCAGGGTAACAACCGCAACGAAAAGCGAGGGAGTATTTGGTCTAGTAAATCATCCCTAAGTGCTGGATTTCGATACCATGGGGGCAATTTGTTGCCTACTACAACAACTCCCAGCCCTGAAGCCGCCAGAACTTATTTATTTGAAGGTAATTTTATAAATTTTTCTTCTTCCTTATTACTTTTTGTTTATAACTATAGTAAAGAATTCAAATATAAAAATACATTTTTTTATATTATCAATATTTATAAAGCCGATTGGCGTTTAAATGAATAAATTATTATAATTTTTATTTTATAACAATTTTAATGAAATAAAATGAATTTTTTATAACTTTAAAATTTTTTTCCGGGTCTAATTTTTCCGGGATTAAAATTTGGAGCCTTTATCATATTTATCAATTTATTTTTTTTAAAGGTTTGTTGGGGAAAGAAAGATCACGTCTTTGGGATCAAATGCAATTTTGGGAAGACGCGTTCCTTGACGCGGTATCACAAGAACGTGACATGATTGGAATGGACCAAGGTCCAGGAGAAATGATGGAAAGGTAAATAAAATGAAAAAAAATTTTTTCTGAACCCCGACTGGAATTTAATAAAATTAATAAAATTTTTTTGTTAGATATAAAAGCCTAAGTGACAGCGAACGTCGTCGTTTGGAGCATGATGAAGACCGGCTTCTTTGCACGCTGCTACACAATCTAACAGCAATATTGGTAATGTTAAATGTCGAAAAAGTGGAGCTGAAGCGGAAAATTCGTCGGTTGCTGGGTAAAAGCCACATCGGTTTAATTTACAGTCAAGAACTTAATCAACTGCTAGATCAAATCGATAACCTGGTGAGTTTATTTAATCAATATTAAATCAGTTAGAAACTTCAACACGCTAACTAACTGTTTTAATTGACTTTTTACTTTAATTGACCACGCCTACGCTCTGATGGGTTGTTTAATGTCCCACGTGGATAATTGATTTATTAAAGAGTTATTTAATTGTTTCAGCACGGCAATGACATCGATTTAAAGCCACTGACGTCTCGACAAATGCATAGACAGTCGTTTACCGTTCATGCTGGTACAGATGCCGACGGCGAGTTGCGTTTTCTAGAAGTTCGGCATGATGGATTAGTATTGCGATCGGTAAACGGTGTAATTGTCGAGCGTTGGTGGTACGAGCGGTTAGTTAATATGACTTGTAGCCCTAAAAATAAGGTATTATGCTTATCTAAACGTAATGGAGATCAATTGGAGCTGCATAATTATTATACTAAAAAAGTAAGTTGCGAAATTATTTACTGCAAGTCTATTGCTGACGGATTTTATTTAAAAAAAATTTTTTTTTACAAAAAAAATTTACTTGAATGCAGAGAGAAAAATTCTTGAACTAAGAAAATTATTTTAAAGAGTTTCATTGTCTTGTGCCACGCTGTTTTACTATTTAATCGTAAAATATTTTAGAAGAATAAAAAAAAATTATTTTTAATTTAAATAAAAATTTTTTGAATTAATTTTTTTTATTTACTAGTATATTAAAAATATAAAAATTTATGGTGAGACATAAAATTAAATGCTTATGCATAGCAAGAGATTTTATGATAATTTTTTTTTTTCTATTAAAAAATAAAACGGTGTGCAATAAATGTTATAATTTTAATTCGTTGATATTTTATCATGTCTCTTCATAATAATTATTTTAAGAATTTTTAATCGAGTTAATTTTTTTTTTCCTCTACAAGAATGTAATAAAATTATTAATTAAAATTTTTTGTGTTATCAGAGTAAAGATCTCTACTACTGCATAAAAGACGCGATTGAAAAAGCAGCAGCTCGCGGTCGGGCTAATCTTGGAGTTGAGCTGGGCGACGAATTTCCTGTACAGGATGTCAAAACCGGGGAAGGCGGGTTACTGCAAGTATGCATTGAAGGTGTGGGATTACTTTTTGCCAATAGCAAGGTATGAGATTATCAAAATTAAATCTACGTTCTTTACATATTTAAATTTAATATTAACTTTTTTTTTAAAACTATTTTTATTCTTTTATTATCTATTGATCAGTTTTATTTTCTATTGTTGTTTATTCTAAATTACGCTCTGTATTTTTTTATACAACAACAGCTGGATATTGCTACTTTATATTCTAAGCAAAAATAGTAAATATGTACCGACATTTAAATAGGTACTTAGTAAAAAAAAAAAAAAAAAAAAAAATAGAGTTTATTAGTATGGAAAAAAAATCTGTCGATTCTTTTTTATTATTTTAATTTTTTTTTAATTTTATTAATTACATCTCAACGCCAAGGACCACTCAATATTATCTCCTACAAATTTTGTATTGTATAAAATAATTATCATATTAATAGATTTAGAATTAATTAGATGATAAATAGTAAAAATAAAATGAAAAAAAAAAAAATTATCGGATAAAAACAAAATTATGTATTATTTTATAATATTTATATTTTTTATTTTATTTCTTCATGCATTTTTCTTCCATGTTTATATTAAATTGCATGCCTCAATGTGCAGCTATAAATATGAATTATATAATTATAATAATACTGTTTTTTTTACAATATTTATTTTATCAGTTAAATTTTATAAAATTTTAATAATTATATATGATAATGGTTGCCATATTATCTTTTTTAAAAATAATTTTATTATTTGTGTACCTCGTTACACATATTTATTATTTATTAAATTATTATTTCAATTACTAATTAATTTTTTATGTTTTTTCGCTAAATATATATTTCAAGTTAAATATATATATATATATATATATATACATATTAAATGTTGAATGCCATATTTTAAATCGAGCAAATAAATTTAATTAAATAATAATTATTATTATAAGATAAATAAAATTTATTATATATAATAAAAGTTTATTTTTTTATATGTGGGGAACTTTTGAGATGGTCCTTGTTATCGTCGCCTAATTATTTATTCTATAGAATTGTAGTTGCGTCAACTAAGCGGTGATAAATAATATCGTCCTGTAGAAAAATATTAAATTATATAATATTATTAATATGTTTATTAATCTAATTATTTAAGAAATATATACACTGATAGAAGGATTTGTTTATATTTAATAAGCTTTATTAACTGTTAATAAATTATTTATTAAATACGATTTATTAAATGTTAATAAATATTTTATTAAGTCCAAAAAAAAATTTTTTTTTTTGGGAACCGACGTATTTTTGTATGAAACGTGTAGAAATGCAAAAAAAAATTTTTCTTCAAACTAAAAATTTTTTTGGACTTGGAAAAAAAAAAATTTTTTTTATAAATTTTTTTATACGTCCTTGAATTAAATTCATTAAATAAATTAAGGTTTTTGATATTTAAAAACATAAAAGATATTTATAAGCAGTAATAAAATTTGGTATTTTACAAAAATTGTTATTATAATGTAATTTAATTAATTTATAAAGATGATTTTTGTTTACAAATAATCTTTAAATCATAAAAAAATTGCAAGTGAAACAAATTCACTCAAAAAAATATTTATTAACTGTTAATAAATATTTTTCAACTATTAATAAATATTTATTGAATGTAAAAAAATATTTATTAAAATTTAATAATTGTTTTTAAATAAAATAAAATAAATTAACAGTTAATAAATCCTTCTATCAGTGTATAAATATATATTTCTGTTTGTTGTCCTGTCTTACGACAATGCCCCTTCTCATTCTGGCTGGACAAACAGGATTTCGAGGTATATTTAACAACTGACTCATTGTGCAATTTATTATTTTATTAATATAAATGTTGCCCGTTTTTTTTTTTTTTTAGTTTTACATTTTAATTATTTTTAACTCTTAAACACAATAATGTTCATTTGTCAGTATTATTACTATAAAACAAACCAAGTATTTTTTTTTTTTTTAGTAAAAATATAATTTAATTACGTTTAAGTGCTTTATCACATTGCAATTTAACTATTATTTTTTAATTATATTTTTTTTTAAATAATTATTAGATTGTCACTAATAAATGTTAGATGTATGATACATGTTTTGTTAAAAAATACAATCACTTATTAACAATTAAAAATCGCATCCTAGGTAATTTAGAAAATTAGAGTTCACCGCTCGTGTAGACACACTCGATGCACACATTTAGCACTTAAATAATATATACTCCTACTATTATTACTATTATTATCATTATTTTTATTATTATTATTATTATCATCATATAAATTATTTACAATAATATTTATCTATATAATCTATCGTTTTTGAAGTTAGGCCATCTCCAGAGTTGCCTGTCACTGCTTCAGCGTTGCAACAACACTTTTTATTTACTGTTACATAATTATTATAATTGTCATTTTATTTTTAATTGTATATTAAATATATTAAATATTAATATTAAAAAATGTGCTTTTTTGTTCATGGCTTTTTTGCGCCGGCACTTTTTTAAATTAACAAATTATGTGCATGAAATGTTTTTTAAAATGTTAGATTAATTTTTAATTATTATTACAATTATTATTTTATTTTTTTGTGGAAATTTTGTAAAATAAATATTTATTTGCTTGCAGTTTTTTGTAAGGTTTGAACATATTCGCAAGTGCTTTACACAACACGGAGGAATATTTGTGCTTGAAGAATTCAGTGAGTATTAATTTTTATTATTCATTAATAAAGTTTAAATTAATTGATAATGATAATTAATGAATTTTTTTTTTTAATTTTCAGATCCAAAAACACGGCAAATAATTCAACATAAATATTTATCTTCAATGGTGTGTATTTTAAAATTAATATTTATTTATTGAACAAAAATTGTCTCTATTAAAAATACTACATTAAAAATTAATTTATTTTCTATCGCACTTGTAGAACAATATTTACGTATTAATTTAATGGAAAAAAATTAGTTTCAAAATTTATGACATTTTTAAAAGATTTTTTACTTTTTAAATAAATAAAAAAAATTCCGAAGAAAAAGGTCCGAAGAAAATAAATTTAACCGGTATCTAAAAATTTTTTTAATTTTTTTAATTAAAAAAATTATTACAAAAAATTAAAAAAAAATTTTTTTATTCGTAAAAATTGCTGATAAATAATTTTTTAATTTTTTTTTAGGCACGAGAAATTTGCTACGCAGTAATTTGTGTGTTTTCCTACTTGGCAACTGGAGTGAAACAGCGAAAATTATCTAAACAAGAGCAAGAATCAATATCTAATACGGGTGTCACTATAAAAGAAAGAAAAAATAAACATAATGAAAATTAAAATTATGTTTTTGAAAATATATAGAGTTTAAATGATTTTTAAAGTGATTAAAAATCACAAATAATTATTTATACAAAATTGTAAATATAAAAAATTACGCTGATATTTAAAACTTATAATAACTTCGAGCCAAAGAATAGTTTTAGTAATTTTCATTATTTTTTAATACCTTTAATATTTTAATGAGTTGTAGACCTGATAAGCAATACCCGTATGAGTGCCTACATGATAAATTTGTAATTATAATTATAAATTTTTTTTTATTTGTATTACAATTTATTTTTAACCTGTTGAAAATTTATTGAATTTTTTCTTTATATTTTAAATGATTGATTATATCTAAAAAAAATAATATCAATGTTAAATTTGTATAACAATAATTGCCTGATTATTATTTATATAAAATCACTAAGGGATGTATTATAGTAATGTAAAAAAATAATAAGCTTAAAACAAGAGTAATAATTTATCAATATAGAATGAAACATATTCACTATTTGTAGTTGAAAGATAATAATTAATTAATAAGAGCATTCAAAATAATTATTGTAAAATTGTAAGCGACAACACTAAAATGTTTAATGATTATAATTAATAAAAAAAATATTCAATTATATGAATTGATATTTTTATTTCTTTACAATTAAAAAAAAATTTTTTTTTAGTTTAATTTATTACCTTTAAAAATAATTGCATGAATATTAAAATATTTTACTTACTTGATGATTAATTAATTACTTATAATTAGTGTACATATATATACTTCCGACGTCATAAAATCACTTGTTTATAAAAAAAATGAAATTTTGTGAAATATGTAATTATTATTTTTATTTGTTAGAAATCATTATTTTTTTTTTTATTATTATTATTATTATAATTTCACAATTTTTTAATTAAGTTTCAAGAAAAATTTAGAACTCAAATTTTTAACAATAATTATGAAGAATTGTCAAAAAATTTCACGGTTATAATTGTTAGTGAAAATAAAATTAGCAGACAGCTGACAATTTTTAGAATTTTTTTTTATTAATAAAATAATAGCAAAAAAATTAAAAGAAAAAATTCCACATGTAAAAAATTAAAAAAATAATAAGTGCTATTTTTTAGAAATATTTTTTTATTACTAATTAAATTTATGAAAAAAAAAAAATAGAAATTTTTCGCTGTTGGCTAAGTTTAGTTTCATTTATTGATGAAAATGAAGTTAGCCGACATTTAAAAATTTTTAGAATTTTTTTTTTTTTTTTAAATTATTACAAAAAAATTTTTTAAAAATTTGCACGTGTAAAAAACTTCAAAAACTGCAAGTGCAATTTTTTTGTAATAATTTTTTCAATAAAAAAATTTCTAAAAATTTTTAAATGTCGGCTAACTTAATTTTCATCATTTATTGTTATTATTATTATTGTAATTTCACAATTTTTTAATCAAGTTTAAAAAAAAAATTTAGAACTCAAATTTTTTAAAATAATAATAAAGAATTTCCATAAAATTTAATTGTTGTTATTGTTATAACAAGGAAATCTTACTTACCATCTAATGATAATATAAAAATGTTACGGTTACGCACGCAAAATCGGTAGAACATATAAAGAAAAAAGAATAAGGTGAGTTTTCAGTGTGTTGGTACTGATCTGTGCGAGTTCCACAACCAGTCCCACACATCCCTGACAGTTTGTCCACGTTTTTATTAATCCAAAGTGCAGGTAAATAATTAATTTACAAACAATAATTACCATAAAAATAATCTTATCATACAAATATAAATTTACTTGTAAATTTTGACGTTAATATGTTTTATAGATCACTAAAACTTTATAATTTAGGTTAAGCTAACCATCTGCTACAATTTTTAACCTCCAATTAAAATTCGCTAAATATTGAACAATTAAACATTGATTTATTATATTCAAATATTCTATATTTTCTTACCAAAAAAAAATTTTTTAATTAAAAAAAAAAAATAATTTTTTTTTTTGAGCATTAAAAAATTTTTATTAATGAATTTTTTTTTTTTTTCAGGACAAATAACTAACCATGCCTCCGAAAAAGTCGATGGAAGAGACGGATAAGTTGACGAGAATTGCAATCGTCAATTCTGACAAATGTAAACCGAAGCGATGCAGGCAAGAGTGCAAAAGATCTTGTCCAGTAGTGCGTATGGGTAAGCTTTGCATAGAAGTTACTCCAAACACTAAAATAGCATCAATTTCTGAAGAGCTCTGTATTGGATGCGGTATTTGCGTTAAGGTATAATAATAATATTCTTTTTTAATTTATTAATCTCCTGCAATAATAATAATCAATGAAAATTAATTTGGCTGATCCCTAAAAATTTTTACAATTATCTACATTATTAAAGGAACAAGAAAAATCTCTAGATACATAATTAAGAAATGACTTTGTATCTTGAGAACTATTGACATTTTTAAAGATATAAACTCATCCCGATGTTACACTCATTGAGACCTTTCATTTGAGTACCCACATCAATTTTTCATATATTTATATATATTATATATATGTATATATGAAAAATATATCAAAAATGCATGTGGGTATTCAAATGAAAGCTCTTAATGAGTGTAACATCAGGATGAGCTTATAT
>JZSA01004143.1:0-67601 GCA_000956155.1 Cotesia vestalis | reverse complement strand
CCAAATTGATAAAAAAATTAATTTATGAATAAAAAATACTAAAAAAAATCCGGCATAAAAATTTTGCAGTTACTGTGTTATAAAATTGGGCAGCCGATGTGTCTTTATTTGTGATCAATAAAAATTATCTTTCTAAAAAAAAAAAAAAAATTTAAACTTACTCGGAAGTTAAAAAAAAAAAATTTGTGAAATAAAAATACTTACTATTAACTGTACTGTTGTCGTAATGAGGACAAGGGACCTCATCGGGTAAGCATTCTTCTTCTTGAATAACTCGAACGTACACAAAAGGCTTTTCTGGAATCGTCAGCACTTTGAGATGAGTCGGGATCATTAAGCCTTCAGGCTTAACCGTTTGACGACCGGGCCACAATATCGACGTTTCGTTTAATCTCAGTATCATCTTACGTGTCTCCTATTTAATGATAAGGAATTTATTGTTCTTTAAATATTTATCCATCAATCATCAATTATCAATCTAAATAATCTGCAGTATTTTTTTAGATCTAAAGTAAAAGACCCAGTTTCAAATTTCTTCTAATTAAAAAAATAAAATGTTCTTAAAAAATTAATTATTTTTAAATTTATTACTCAAAAATTATATTTATTAATTTTGCAGAGTTGAATTTTTTTTTTTTTTTTTTTTTTTTTTTTTTAATTAAAATAAAATTATTGAGTCTTTTATTTTATTTTAGATTTTTAAGAAAACTTACAAGTGAAAAGTAATACTGGCCAATAGAATTTCTAACTCCTTCTTCTTGGACATTAACGATGTCGTATTCAGAGTAAATCCGGTCACCATTGTCGTCAAAAGCCACTCTTCCGGTAGCTCCTTTTTCCAAGACCTGCTTCCGAATAAATCCAAACAAGTCTTTTCCAGTTTCCCAAATAGCTCCTGAGTTGTCGCAGTCTTTGGGAGCTTCTGTGATTACTTTGGTTTCATTCATTTCTCGGAGCGCTGACACCAGAACATACCTACCGATTAATTTTTTTTATATTAACAATTTTTAATTTCGTCAATATTAATTATTTGTGATAGAAAAAATTAAGACACTTGATCATTTTTTCAACAAATAAATACAAAAAAAATTTATTTAAAAAATATGATACGGAAATTCATAGACATCTATCAATTTTTTTGATTTTTGTAGAGACTAAATTATTATAGAAAAATTCTACGTTTAGATATTAAAAAAAATTACAAGTGCAAAGTTTAAAATAAATTATTTTTATCATGAATTTATAATAAAAATCAAAAAAATTTTCAGCTGATTTAAAGATCATAAAAAAATTCCATCTTTAAAAGTTCTAAAAAATTATAAATGCAATTTTTTAAAATTAATTTTCTAGATTTAGTTTATTTTTCAAAAAAAATTAAAAAATTGTCAAATGTCAGCTAATTTCAGTGTATAAAAAAAAAAAAAGCCGACGTTAAAAATTTTTTTATTTTTACTAACAATTAAATTACAATTAAAAAAATTATTTTAAAAAAATTGCACGTATAATTTTTCAAATTTTCTACATATAAAATTTTTTCTTTTAATTTTTTTGTAATAATTTTTTCAATAAAAAAAAATATAAAAATTTGATATGTAAAAATTATAAATTCAATTTATTAAAAATAATTTAATTTTCGTGTAATTAATTATTTTTTTATTCTTTTACATACAAACTGTCAGTGATGTGAGCTTTTTCATCAGACGCATTCACAAGCTTCAGTCCAATGAGACCTTCCGGGGCGTTTTCGGCTTCAAGGCTTTGCTCAGTAACTATCCAAACATACCCTGATCCTGTCATATTCATAGTAGCAAGGTCACGGAAGATTACTTTTGCATCTTTTGTACTAAAAAGGTTTATTATTTATTTACAGCTTTTAATATTTTATCTTCACGGTATTTGAAGATATTAATTTTAGATTCTTACTTTGCGTACATCAGACAAACTCTTGCCTGAGCATCTCTGATACCGCGTAGCTGAGACGTGAAGGATTCAAGACCCGGCTCAAACTCTATTACAGTCTCCACCTGTTCCACAAAAGCCACCCGTTAATAAATCACGACTAAATAAGCTGGATAGTGTGTAAATCAACCCATCATTTATCAGCGTCATGCATCACTAACAGTCTACTGAATCATAACTAAATACAATTATTTGTGAGATATATATTCATAAAAAGGTGGTTTGGAATGACTCTAAAATTAGAAGACATCTTTTATTTAGTGAAGAAATATCACACTGAAATTAGCAGACTTTTGACAATTTTTTTTATTAATAAACTAGGTCTTTGGTTGTCAATTTTGATGTTCCTTGTGACAGTGCTACTTATCTTCACAGGATTGGCCGTGCTGGAAGGTACGGAGCATATGGAATTGCTATTACCTTGCTTTCTGTTGGGGAGTTGGAGAATTTTAAAGAATTGTTTTCTTCTCTGTCGGTTCCTAATACTAAAATTTATAAACTTCCAAGCGATTATTTGCTTCAAGATGTTTGGACGGGAAATATTGAAAGGTTTGAAGTATTTATGAGCTACGGAAGAAATAATGATGCTAAAGAAGAAAGAGTTGATGTTTCTTGTTTACAAAATTTACAAAATTCTAATGATAATCTAAAAAATTTTAATTACTTAAATAAAATTACGTCAACTTCAAATTTTGTGGAAAAAATTGAACCAATTTCTGTTAAAGATTTAATTAATTTGGTGTATAAAAATAATAAGCCAGAGATTTTTAAAAAAAAGTTCAATGAAGAAGAAATAGCTGCCAACAATTTTAGGATTGAACACGAAATTAGGTTGAAGGAATTGATCAGTTCTTCTCCGAGTGAAAGAACTAAACTTGGTGAAAATTTTATGAATTATATTAAATATGATGTTCGTAAAAAGAAAAAAGTAATTCCTTTAATTTTTGACGTTCAAAAATCAGAAAATTCTGTTGATTTTAATTTATTTAATGAGTTTGATGATAATGATGATGATGTGAACTTCATGAAGTTAGTTAATGCCTACAGAGTTATTTCTTCTTGTTCGAAACTTGAAAATGAAAAAAATAGTTTGAATAATGAAACTGTAATTAAATGTTTACAATTTGAAATAGAATTTTTTGATCAGTTAGAGAAGAAATGTACGAATGGAGCAAAAACGGCGAGATATATTATTTTTAAAGATTATTGGTGTCATTTGAAAAATTTTCTTAGTACAGTGAAGAAAATGTACTTGATGCATTCAGATTCCAAAAAAAAAAAAATTTGTGAGGCTAAAACTTCAGACAATGGCGAACTTGTGAGCTTATGTGAAAATTTGAAAAGAAAACTACGAATTTTCTTTTTTACTAACACAGAAACTGAAGATTCATTTTTTGATTTATGTTTTTCTGGATTTGACGCAGTGAATTGCACTGAATCTTTAAAATTTTTTGATGGCACTTTGAATCTTTCTGAATTTTTAGTTTTGAAGAAGAATATAATTACTTTTGGATCGGATGAAGAGTTGATGTTGAATAAATTGAGGGAATTAAAAAAAAAACCAAAAGGCGTGTCGGACAAAATAGTGGAATATATTAAAATTCTAGAAGAAAAGATTGAAGAAGAAAAAGAAGTTCATCAATGTGAAGCAAATAATTGTTACGAAGAAATGGATGAAAATAATGAAATATCTACAAATTGTCCTTTAATTATTGAACGTATTGATAATTATGTTCAACAATTAAATGACACGTATTACCAGCCACGTGTGATAAATAACGTGACACAAAATATTGAAGAATTTTTCCATCAATTAAGCATAGAAACTAAACAAATAGAATTAAATATGTATAATTGGCTGATGTTACAAAATGATTAAAAAATTTTTATAATTTTTGTAAATATTAAAGTAAAAGACCCAGTTATTGACACTTGTAATTTTATTTTAATGAGAAAAAAAAATAAACCAACTCCAATAAATTAATAAATGTAATTTCTGAATTATAAATTTTGAGAACATTTCATTTTTTTAATTAGAATAAATTTGCAAGTGTCAAATAATTAGGCCATTGTCAATAACTGGGACTTTTACCTACTGTAAATAAATTTATAATAAAAATTATAATTATTGTCTTGAAATAAATAAATATTTAGATTTTTTTTTTCATCACATTTATTGGTACGATTTAATTTTACAGTGATTTAATTTTTCCTTTCATATTTTTAATTTCATTTTCAACAATTTTCATTTAGAGGTGTGCTGTTGGTCGAAAAAAAAATATAGATATATATATATATTTTTCTCTTTTAAACTCTATACATTTATATTTTATTTAATTATAAAGAATAACGAATTAAACCAAAAATAATAATATTAATAATTACATCAAAATATAGTATTTATTTTTTTTACCGACGAAGTTCAAAATAATCAAAATAAAATTGTATTGTCATTTTTTTTTTCCAAAAAATATATTTTTTAACAAACTGAATATTTATAATTTTGCAAAAAAAAAAAAAATTAATTTTAAAAGGAAGCGCGCTGTGTTTCTTCGTCGTATTTTCGAATTAAATTAATCAATTTAATAGAAAAATTAAACATAGTTCCAATAATTATAGTAGTAATAATAATAAATTTAATCAATTAATAATAATTATAATAATGAAACGTAATTGATGTTTTTTAACGATTAATCGAAGGATTTCAGGTCGGTGCATTAACATTTTTATTTACTATTAATAATCAAAGCCGTTTCCATCTCTTTTATATTATTAATTCTAGTAACCAAAAAAAAAACCAATTATTAAATGAAAATAAAAAATTTTAAACTAATAAATTTTATTCGAATTTTTATAGAAAAAAAAAAATTAATCAAAATTATAGTATTAATAATAATTAATAACATAAAAGTCTAAATCTGGTTGATAGCACACGACCGCTTTAATAAATACCTCAATCTGAATCACTCAATTACTGACCTTATCCCCCGATAATCGATGAAATCCTCTCCATCAATCCTCCTTTCATAAATATATCTGTTAATATATTTGTTAATAAAACCGCTGAGGGTGACAGCTCTCAATCATCATAAAACCATCATATCAGTATCCTTTAATCAATAAAAACTCCGTTATTAACAATATTAAATAATCAATCCAAAGAGCTTCATAAATCCGTATCTCAGCGTTATTAATCGTCCCTGTTGTTCAAGAATGTATCATCGCCATCAAACCACAATCATTATCGTCATCGTCATCATCATCATCATCAATTCATCATCATCATTATGAAATGAGCCTTTTGCAGAAAGTCGCTCCCGCGACAACATGGCGTAGCGTACATTCCCACCCCATATTTACCGCCGTTCAGTACGGCTGTGAGAATTGTCCACTGGGCTGTGACTGTCCTTGATAGAACCCGCTCCTGTCGCCTTGGTAAGTCGAGTCCTGACTGAGCAGTCCGTCCATCTGGGACTGAAAATCGCCGACTGCGAACGAGTCCTGGGACAATTCTGCTTGAGAGAGTCCCGGCTGGGACAAGCTGAACCCAGGCTGAGACATTCCCTGAGTAGTGCCTTGAGTAAGCGGCAAGCCTGCTCCCCCTTGGCTATTATACGGTTGGGTGTTAATGTCACTCTGGCTGAATTTACCCATCCTGGGTCCAACCGGCATCTTCTTGACCCCGCGCCGGTTCCGCTGGACATTCTGTCTGGCCTGCAAGGCCTGCTGGTGCTGATTGTAGAACCTCGGAGGGACGTGCGCCATGTTCATGAACATACCCACGGGGACAGGGACATTGTTGATCGCAGCTTGGGCCCGCTCTGGGCTGATGTAACTTATAGTATCGTGAGTTCTACTAAACATATCCAGAGGGATGTTTCGTTGATAGTACGGGTTGTGCGACTGAGCAGCGCCGTTTACTTGTCCGCCTGTTCGGTCGTAAACTGACCCAGGAATAAGAGCTTCTCGTGCGTCGTACATCGAAGTCGACATAAAGTGAGACCCAGGGTTCGCAGAGTTAACAAGTTTCTTTGGTTTAGCGAATTGTATCATCGACTCCTTCAAATTGTTCAAAGGTCCTTCAACGAGGACCTTCTGTTCCTTGTAAAAATTCAGCAAGTGGTTCCAGAGCGGTTGCTTGGACAAAACTTTCGGATTTCCCACGATAATAATTCCATACTTAGCTCTGGTAAGTGCGACATTATAATATGCGATTAAGATAATTCTGCTCTCTTGTCTGATTTTGTTTTTTCTCCTACATTTTTAAATGCAAACTTTTATTTCTAGTTGTATATAGCCGATGGGCGTTTAATTTTCAATAAATAAGTAAATAAATAAATAAATCAATATTTTAAATTTTAATTAATGCAAGTAAATAATTAAATAAATAAAAATAATATATTTACGATTTTCTAATATCTGTAAGTCCATAATCTCTCGGAAAATTCCAAGCTGGTCTCGCAGGATCTTTTTTTATAGGTAACTTTTCCTGATGTGCATCAAAAATATTTGATGTTCGAATAATTCTTTTGACAATATTGTCCACTTCTGTCGAATTATCCTTTATAAGACCTTCAATTTTATCCGGTAATCCTTCTTTTACGAGTAATGTTTTAGTTAATACTTGAGCTTGATCTGTACCCATTACTAGAAGATCATTGGTGTTTAGTTTAAAACATGGTTTTTCTTTCCAATCTGGATGATTTTCGTCTTTTATTTCTCGATATCCGGTTATAGAGTGCTCGAAAAATGGTCTTGTGCTAAAAAATGAATCAAATTATTATAATAATAAAATAGTCAAAATAATTGGGGATGCAGAATTTGTGAAAAAGAGCAAGAAATTATTATTCACATTATAAAGTGCAAAGAAATACATGAAAAAATAACAGTGGAAGGCAAACAAGCAAAAAATAAATGGCTAGAAGAGGTAAACGATATTTCCAGTGAATCAATGATAGAAACTTTAAAAGGCGAGATAAAAATTGTCAAGGTGCCGCGGACATATAATGTGTACTAAAAAAAAGGCAAAATTAAATATAAGAGTTAGTCAGAAATGTAAAACTAGTAATTTTGTATAGTATAAAAATTATTATTTGTTATAAAAGCTGTAAATAGTGTGATATTATAGATTGAATTTAATTTAATTAAATTAAGAGGATGCAATAAAATAAAGTGTATTATAGAGAGTGGTGTGTGCTTATAAGAAAGTAAGAGTGTACCAAAGATAAAAATAAAGTTAGCTGACATCTAAAAATTAAAAAAAAATTTTTTTATAGAAGAAATTATTACAAAAAAATAAAAAAAAAAATTTGCACGTGTGAAAAACTTCAAAAACTGCAAGTGCAATTTTTTAAAAATATTTTTTTGTTTTAATTAAATAATTTTAAAAAAAATCAAAAAATTTAGAACGTCGGCTAACTTTATTACATGTACCAAAGAAAAATGTTAAAAAACGATTATTATAAATGTAAAATGGTAACAGTTTTGTATCACTAAATATTGTGATACAAATAAAATTCTATTCTATTCTATAATAATAAAATAATCACTAGAATTAATTATTATTCAATAATAAATATTCAATACTCTATCAGAGGTTTTGGTGGATTTAGAAGTTCTTCTGGATCAATAACCGATATATCAAAATTCTTAAGTTTTTGATCAGTTCCTGTTTCACCTAATGTTTGCCGTGAATGAAAAAACCAATTGTATTTAAACATCCTTCCTAAATGTTGCCTAAGTAATACTTGCGTGATTTTCATTTTTAATTAATCTGAAAAATAAAAAGTTTCACTTTAATAAATAAATAATTGTGGTAAACTTGTATCATGAATTAGAGGTTATAAATAACAAGTAATTAATAGTCATTACAATTTTTCAACAATAACATAAATTTATTATTTATATTCACTTTTAGTAGCAATTGTTTATAGTTGATAATAAATATTAATTGTTATTAAAAAACTCCGAAAGAAACTTGTTTTTATTGAGTAAAAAAAAAAAAACCACTAAAGCGCCATCAAAATCTCTACACATGTAAAGCTTTTCATTGTGTGCAAGTTTTTACATATATAAATATACCTACATTTAATAGGTTATATTTTAATAATGAACATTCGCCTTTACTCTGTCGGTTTTTTTTTTGAATAACGATATTATTTATACAATTAAATAAAAAATGTCAACAAACTTTAACTAATGTGACAGTAGGTAGTAAAATTATATTTTTCATCAGTAAAAGAAACGAAACATTTTTTTTATTAACAAGTTCAATTAATAATTAAATTATGAGGTTGTTTTTAAAACACCAATTTATTCAGAAATATTTGTCGTATCAACAAATCAGTCGAAGTTTAAAAACATGGAAAAAACCAGATGGGTTTCCTACTGAAATTGTTGTTTATAATCCAATAAACAAACAAAAAGTTCCGTTAATACTAAAAAATGATAAAATCGCTACATGGTACATGTGTGGACCGACCGTTTATGATACTGCACACATCGGTCATGCTTGGTAAAACATCTTTAATATTATTATTAGAATAATTGTATTAATTGGAGAAATATTGATACTGAAATATGAAATTTAATTTAGCTGTCACTTGACAATTTTTTATTTTTCTTTTAGAGAAAAATTTGCTCTAAAAAATTATTTTTAAAAAATTGCATTTTTAATTTATTAAAATTTCTACAAATCCATTTTTTTAATAATTTTTTTTTCCATAATTTATTTATTAAAGAAAATTAAAAAAATTGTCAAGTGACAGCTAAATTTAATATCATTACTGAAATTGAGAGACATCTGATCATTTTATGAGAATTAATTTAGCAGATATTTATTAATTTTTAGAATTTTTTAACAAATAAATTATGGCAAAAATAAATGAGAAAAAAAATTGTCATTTAGAAATTTTAAAAAATTATAAATGCAATTTTTTAAAAATAGTTTTTCAGAAAAGATTTATTTGTTAAATAAAATTAAAAAATTATCAAGTGGCTTTTTATAAATAATTTTCTATGCCTAGTTTATTTTTCAAACAAAATTAAAACTTCAGCCTCATGATCAATAATAATATCTATTGTTTCAGTTGTTACATGAGATTCGATATTATAAGACGAGTACTAGAAAATTTTTTTGATATTAAAGTTATTGCAGTCATGGGTATTACTGACATCGATGATAAAATAATAAACCGATCAAAAGGATCATCACAATTTTCAGATTGGAAAGAACTAGCTAAATTTTATGAGCAAGAATTTTACCAACAAATGTTATTATTGAATATAAAACCACCGTATTTATATTGTAGAGTATCGGATTATATTCCACAAATTATTCAATTTATTGATAAAATTATGTCTATAGATTTAGCTTACATTGCTAAAGATGGTATGATAATTTTTATATATTTAATTATTAATCATATACACAATTACATTAATTAAATTTTTTTTCAATTTCAGGATCAGTGTATTTTGACTTACAAAAATATGATAATCATGGAAAATTCGGACGTCAATTCGAACACGAATCACACCCGATTAAAAAATCAAGCCTTGATTTTGCTCTATGGAAATCAGTAAAACCTGGTGAGCCTTCTTGGGAAAGTCCTTGGGGACCAGGTAGGCCAGGTTGGCATATCGAATGCAGTACGATGGGCAGGTTTAATGAATTACCGATGATTTGTTTTTTTTTTTTTTTTTTTTTTTTTAAATAAAAAATTATTCTACCATAAAATTTTTAATATTTTTTTTTTATCAGCACAACTTTGGGAAGTAATATTGATATTCACAGTGGTGGCCACGATTTAATATTTCCTCACCATGAAAATGAAGAAACGCAGTCTTGTTGTCATCATGGAACAGACCAGTGGGTCAATTATTGGCTACACAGTGGTCTTTTACAGTTTAAAAATGAAAAAATGTCAAAAAGTTTACAAAACACAAAAAGCATCAACGAGTTACTTGAAGAATATACGGCGAATCAGTTTAGATTATTATGTCTGATAACCCACTATCGATCGGGTAATTGTTGTTAATTTGTAGTTTACGATTTTCTCTGTTCATCACAATCTTATCTTTAATTTTTAAAAATAATTTTAGCGATAGAATTCTCTGATCTTACCATGCAGAAAGCAGTTGCTCTGTTAAAAAAATTTGAATTCTTCCTTAATGATTGTCGGAATTATACAGCTGGGAAAATAACTAGTAAAAATATTGATGAGTCTCTCGTTTATAGTGTAAGTATATTATTTGATGTTATTTTATGACGAGAGAAATGATTAAATTTTTTTCCTGTTTTAGACATTAAATACAGCTAGGAAAAATGCTCAGGAATATTTAGCCAATGATTTTTCTACTTCGCCGGTTATTGCTGAATTATCAGATTTAGTTGATCTTGTAAATAAAATGTTGAATCCTATTCAGGTAAGTTAAAAATTGATTGAAAATAATTATATGTTACTAAATTCTGTTCATAGAAAAAATTTTTGATGTTATTAATGTATTTAAATATAGAAAATTTTTAATTTTTATAATTCAACAGATAGTTGAAAATAATATAGAAATCAAAAACTCTCCATGTATTGCCGCAGTATCAGTATATGTCGTTGAGACTTTATCAAACTTAGGGATTTCTGCATCAGTTGAAAGTGATGCTGATCATAATAAAATTAGTGATATAGTTGAGACATTAGTTAAATTTAGGACAGTTGTACGAAATAAATCGCTCAACCAAAACCCCAAAGATATCGAGTTATTAAATGCATGTGATGAAATGAGAAAAGACATTGCTGCTCATGGTGTCAAAATAAAGGTAATTTAATTTTTTTTAAAGATAATTCCATTTAAATACTAATTACTATACTTGATTTTAAATGTTTCAGGATTTCAAACAAACTTCTACTTGGACTTTTGTGAAAGATCAAAGTAACAAAATGTAATTTACAAAACTTTTTCATTAAAAAATCGAAATACATAATAAATTTTTTACAATAGTATTTATTTTATTAATTTTTATCATTGTCATTTGTAAGCTTTGCTTTTTTATTTTTGTCATCGGACCCTTCGACGATCTTTCGTTTTTTCAGACCTTTCATTTTTCTAGTTTGTATTTTGTCAATGTGTTGAACTCCCAAATGAATCCTTCCAAACTTAGTACCGAAATTATCACTACTAATGTTTTTCTTAGCTTTGACTTTAAATTCTTTAGGCTTCCTGCACGATTGTTTAAACAAGTCATCAGACGCTAATTTTGATCTTCTAACTACTAAATCCATACTGGGCCCTATTTCCACCAATTCTATTCTAGGAACTCTTGTGCTGGATTTCTTCAATAAAACTCTAAAAATAAAAAAAAAAAAAAAACTTGAATAATATTTAAAAAAATTTTCCACAAAAAAATTGCATAAATCTAGTTATTTTAATTTCTGATAGAAAATTTAGCACTTACAAGTAATAATTTAAAAGTTTATTAATTTTAAATAAATTAAAAAAATAATTAATTATAATTTGAATTTTTTATTGGTTTCAAAAATTCTTTTTATCAATTTATGCACTCATAGAAATGTTCATTTTTTCAAAAAAAAAAATTTTTAAATCAATTGTATTTGAATCAGAAGCTTTTTTGTTTAATTGAAGATAAAGAAATTCTCCAAAACAATTTTCTCAATTAAAGATTCCTTTTTTTGAACCAAGTTAATTTTTCTATCAGCGAGTGATCGATTTAATCACGACTAAATTCATTTATCCAAACCATAAGACTCAATTGGTATCAAATACAAAGTGTCTCATTTAAATTCGATACCTTTCACTTCACACAAAATTAACAGTGAAATGATTCAAAATCAGGCCTCCCTAAGCTCTTGTCTTTGTCCATCGACAATCCTTTTAATCCTGCGGGCATTAAAAATGATTTTATTTAGTTAATTAATTAAACCAGTATCCCACATCAGTCCAAACTAAAAGTTGCTTATTATTAGTTAACAAAAAAAAAATTACAGCAGCTGTTAAGAGTTTTAAGTCTTGCAAGGACTTGGTAACATCTCTCTTGACTTCTCCGCCGTGTGCCGGAGGTTATTTATAAATATGCAACGATACAGCCGACGGACCTTCGCTTTTAGTTGTGTATCGATGTATATGTAATATATAAAACAGGGATATATATATACGTATATGTTTAAATGTAAGAGAGTAGAGAGTGCGTTCTAACTCGATACATACATGCAGATAAGTATACATGTACCTACACCTATATATATATATATAAATATACATACATACGTACATTGTTAGTTATACACTTGTTATGTATATGTTAAAGTGTAAGCGATTTAAACAACGATGGATTCAACGACTGGCGCATCGCCCCAGACGCACTCTGCCGCATATTCGCAAGGTCACACGGCCACCGCTCCAATGGTATTAACCTTTATATAGTTATCCCCATATATATATATATATACATATATATGTATGTATAAATATATATACTCGCGCCTAGACGTCCTGGACTATCTTTCCTTCTTTTCGCGTTTAGCGAACGTTCTTACTCTGCTTAGCTCTTTCTTCCTTCTTTCTTTTATTCGCTATATATACAACTAAGCATATAACATATAACATATAACATATATAATACCAGTTGAGGGTTAGTTCACTTCTTATAATATACGTATCCTCTTTCTCTATACTTCTTACCACTCTTCACTTGTTATGTTCATTCTGGAACGATCTGAAGCTTTGCTTTTTTATTTGCTAACCCAAAGTTATACGCCAATAAGATCCTGTTTATTATTATGATTTTATGTCTGAGAATCCTGGCCTTTCTTTTCTTAAAGTAGTCGATATCGACAATATTATTATTTATCATTCATTTAATATTTATTGTTATTTCTTAGTTGCAGTTGCTACTTATAGAATTAGAGTCATTTATAATTACGCTCTTACAGATTACCGACGGGTACTTATACTTATGATATATTTATATTTTCTATTATGCAATGAGGTTCGATTTTCAATGAGGAGATATTTTTTAATTCAGTAATGAACTATTTACATGCCTTGGTCCATTGTTTTTATGATGGATCGGTTAGTAAATATTCTGGCTTGATAAGGTAAAATACCCAGTTCTTGTACACCGTAAATAGCGGGACCAATACTTGAACAAATTTTTAAAATTAATATCAATACAAAATCGTGATACTTACTATAAGTAATATCCGTATTTTAACATTATTTGTTGACTTAGTAATGAATTTCTAAAAGTTTTTCAAATCGTTGTAATTATATTTTGGTTAATTTAAAAGTTAGTATATTGAGAATAGCCGATATATCTATAGATGCTACTTTAACCATGAAAATGACACACAGAAAGAAAGAAAGTCTTGAGTCAAGCGTAAATTTTCTTAAATCAAGAAAATCTTAAGGAAGATCCAAAATTTCTTGAACAAAGTTAAATTTTCTAAGCCAAGAAAATTTCTTCTTGCTCCAAAATAACTTCGGTCTTCCTTACAATTTTCTTGGTTCAAGAAATTTTTTTTTTCTGTGTACTAAACCATAAAACTTCCAATCTCTAAGTAAAAAACGGTATATGATCATTTTAAGTAAAAAAAATGGTACCAATAAATGAAATAGTCTTTTTCAAACATTACATATTTTTGGCAAAGCTAAAAAATATAATTTTATTAACTAAACCTCCCAAAAAAAAAAAAAAAAAAAATAATAATTACAGAATGACAGTAAAGTTAACTCAGATGTGAAAATAGAAGACAAAATAAAACTCTCCCAAGAAGTTGAAAACATAAATTACACGAACCCAAATGAAATAATTGTAACGACCGCTGATGGTAACAATTACACGGCATCTAATGTAATTATAACGACATCGTTGGGTGTTTTGAAAAATTATCACAAGAAGTTATTCAATCCTTCATTATCTCCAGTAAAACAACAAACTATTGAAGGATTAAACTTTGGATCGGTAAATAAAATTTTTCTCGAGTTTCCGTACCGTTGGTGGCCAGAAGATTCAGCAGGCTTTGGGTTCATTTGGCAAGATGACGATAAGAAAAAATTTTTGGCTGGCAATGAGGTAAGTTTAATGATTGTAAATTATTTAGAGAGTATAAAATATTTCATTTATTAACTTGAGTAACATTTTTAGGAAAATGAATGGTTACTTGATGTCTTTGAATTTATGACTGTTGACTACCAACCGAAGGTACTCTGCGGCTGGATAATTGGAGAAAGTTCTCGTTACATTGAAAAATTAAGCGACAAATACGTTGAAGATCATTTATATGAATTGCTGAAGAAATTCTTGGGAAATTCATTTGATATACCACGTCCAACTAGAATTTTAAGGTAATGTTCCTAGGTTAGAGTCATGTAGAGCAAGTTTGCGCACCTGAGCTTCAAACTAGTGTCAAAATTAAATGATAAGCTTAAAAGGAAAAAAAAAAATTCTCTGAAAGAGTATTTGTTTAGGTAATAATTAAATTAAAAAATAAAGTCTAACACTTTAACACTTCGGAAGAAAAAACGGATTAATCCGTTTTTAATTCTAAATGCACACTTGCCCCGTGCTGCAGGTCGGTGTGCGCATTCCTGTAGGGTGAATTTGCGCAACTAAGGTAAGTTCGTGGATTTTCAATGCCCTTACAAGATTGATTTTAATAATAATTACATAACTTTATTGAGACATAACATAACTTCAAATTTTATGCTACATACAGAGCTCAAAGATTATTGGCAGAAAAAAAAATCGGAAAAACAGTTGACCCTAAAGGTCATCCTTGCAACTTCCCGCTAATTCCATATCTAATCTTGTAAATGTCCCTACAATTTTTTTTTTCGAGTAGTCAGAAATGTTATAAGCGTTATGAGCTTGTACGTAGCGAGAAGTTCCAGAGATGGTCTGCAGGGTCATTCGTTTTTTATATTTATATTTTTTTGTATATAAAAATTCAATATCTATCCCATGTTTAATATGGAAAAGTCTAAAAATTACCTCCTAAAAAATGTGAAGTGAAAAAATTGACTAATTAGATCATCGATGTAAATAATATTTTTCTTATGATAGTCATGGGTAGTTTATTACTTCGCAAAATTATTAAACAATCGAGAATTGAGTACTGAAATTAAATCTTAAGCAGCTAATCTCTATCATAAAAATCGAATAAACCATCTATAACTATCTGAAAATAAACAAAAATGATCTTTAGAGTGAGAAATTGAAATTGTATTATCTTCTTTCCAACTGCAAGAATGATTCTGTACAACAGTTCGATTACAAAACACAGGACTCCAGAGAGCAATCCAAAAGCTAGAAATATAAATGCAAAACAGAGATCTCTAAATTCAACAGGCCGGTAGTAATTTTCGGCTCGGTCTTGAATTATTTCGAATTTTCTTCTAATCGATTGATTATTATTTTCGTGCCAACGGGTTAGAACATGAGATTCTGTCCACTTCATTACGACTTTGTTCACTCGCTCTCGCAAGCCCCAATTCCCTGGCATCACTAGTATAGAGAAGTCGAATTTAAGATGCGACTTTGATTTGTGGAGATTGTATTCAAGTATTAACGGATTTAATTTTTCTTCATAATCAATCAAAGATATAGCATTGTCATCGATTAACCAGTAATTTTTGAAGAAATCTGTATTTATAAGTTTTTCCATCAACAGTTTGTCCGTGATGAATTCCGAGTCAAAAAGTCTCAGTGGCACATAAATGGATCGGTAATGAGGATCTTTTAGGTCTTCAAGAGTTTCGACATTTTTTTTGTACACAGGTTTAGTCAAGAATGCCGCAAGATGCCCGGAAAACGTCGCCTGTATTATTAGGAAGTAAAGAAAAATGACGGAGAAGAATATACGCATACTGTTATAATCAATTCGCGTTTCGATTTTGTAGCTAATAATTAATCTCAGACATTCGAACAGCGCAAAGGAAATTTCTTGATTGTTCGACTGATAGATCACCAGAAACGTTATTGATAAGATAATGATAGTAGCGATGATAGTCACCCAACCGTAGAACTCAAACATTTTCTCCAAAGCGCTCATGAGACCTCGGTTCGGAGTCACAATTACATCGTGAAAATACTGAATTGGGTATGATATACAGATATAATCATGATTGAATATGGACTGAGGAAGAGGTTGCAGACTAAGATACTGTTTGATTAAACTTAATTCGAGCCATCTACTAAAATCTTCTTCATCAGATAATCGTGAAAAATGAATTGTTATATTTAATGAAATGTTCAAAGATTCCATAAGCCATAGGCTGTAATTTCCGCACTCTTCACCCAACAGCTCAACTATTTCGTTTGTGGGAGTGTTTTTATTTATCAATTGATTCATTGATTTTTTTGGTTTGACATCGAAGTTATCGGTATCGTTCACCGTAGAAATATATGCAGCGTTTATGGTGTAGCCAAAAAGATATTTGGTTCGGTCGAAGAAGATATTGTTGCAGAACTCGGAACCTGTATCAAATAATATCTTCAGTACGGATATTTTTCAACTAAATTTTCAAAACTTACCTACTGTATTAACAGAGCTAGTATACAGTGTTTTATAAATTCTCAGATTCAGGTGCCAAAGAAAATAATCAAATGAAAGTTCTTGAACCTTTACCCAATTTGCTGGTGCAAAATCTGCATAAGAGTTTGCGGTTAAAATTTCTATTTTTCTTTCATTAGATACATAACAATAATAAAGTAATGTATTTTGCAAGGTGTAGTCTTCGCCTCCAATAGTAGAAAATAAGTCAGTTAAATTGTCTTTCGAATAATATCCACCTCTATCAAAAACAAAAAAAATCCTTAATTCACGCTCATCGAGTGATTCTCTTGTTTTTATATGAAAATCGTGAAACAAGTCGTCAATAAAAATTACGAAAGATGTGATATTTCGAAATGGAATTTCATATGGCCAGTCGTCATTACTCAGAACAACATCCATCTCACCATCTTTGAGAAAACTTGGTTGATTGCCCCATATCCCGATAGTTCCAAACTCTTTTCGGCAGTTGTTGAACAAATCTCTCTAAGATCAAGTAAATGAGTCAATTAAATATTAGTCAATTATCAATTATTTTAAATATTTACCATCATATTGTTGAACAAAATCACATCATCATCATCATGAGGCGGAAGTAGAATTTTACCTATCACAAAGTTTTGAATTAACATCAAAATGATTAATTTTGACATTTTTACGAATTATCTGTGTATTAATGCAATCAGTAACTCACTGGTTCTAACTACGTTTCCATTTTTTTCCATAAAGGATAGATAGTTTGTTTGATAAACCACCCTAAGACGTTTTTGAATTACCCATTTTTTGATTACATATAGTCAAGTTAAAGATTACATTCTAATATTTGCTGATTTAGTTAAACAAATTTTATTGAATTAGCGAGGGCTGATTGTCACATTTATCTTGTATTCTGATCAAAAAGCACTACAGTGATTTCAGTGCTGATATTTCGACGGTTCACCTCATCTAAAATTCATTGAGCTGAGTGTGTTTATGTACGATTGTCATCAATAACATTCTAAAAATATATTCTTTAATGTCGAAACTATCCCGGAAAATATTAAGAATTTAAAAATGTATTTAACATCGAAATCGATAGAAACGCATATTCTGCAGGGCTACGAATATCGCTCACCTAGGCTCCTGCTAATTATGTTGAGCATTTGTTCGAATGCTGTGACCGTAAAACGATATTTCTTGAATCCCAGTCTATTACTCAAAAATATTTATGCTTTTAAGCACTCCCAGCTTAAAAGTTTTAATGTACTTTTCAGAAAAAAATTTATCAAAAACAAATAAAATAGAAATTTTATCCAAAGACATTGAAGCCAAAATTTTTTCCAACTTTCAAAAGCAAAAAGCTATCGGAATCTTTATTTCTTCCTTTGGAAGTTGGATGCTTTGTAAAATTAAAATGAATCATTTTTTTGTTAGATTTACAAATTAACTATGAAAAAAAAAAATATCTTTCAGGTCGCAATGGTCAACGGATAAACATATACACGGTTGTTATTCATTCCGTAGCTTAAAATCGGAAGAATTAAACGCTACTGCTAGTAAATTAGCGGAACCTATTCTTGCTAAGAACGGAAACCCAGTAAGAATAATTTTAATACAAAAAGATTAAAATACTATATTTATTTTGTTCTTATATTTATACTTCTTTTTGTGTCAAAGGTAATTATGTTTGCCGGAGAAGCAACACATGATCACTACTACTCAACAGTTCACGGTGCAATTGAAGCTGGAGAACGTGAAGCTAAGCGTTTGATCAATTTTTACCGGTATGTAACTATTCAAGAATTTAAGTAGACAATTTGTGACTAATATTTATCATCATCTTTTTTTTTTTTTTTTAGGCAAACGTCTTCTCGCTTGTAGAAACAAGTTTCTTCCATTTATGAGTACATAATCAAATATGAAAAAAAAATTATTTTGATATTTTTTAATAGAATTATATATTTTATATAATAAAGATTGTTAATCTTTTTTACATTTATTATCTGTAATGTTTAAAAAATAATTATTTTCTTAGTAATTTCTTCAGTATTTCAAGAACAAATACTTTATTTTTAATGTCAATAAGAACAATATTTTTTATTCAGTACAATTTTAGATTATGAACTTTTTTTAAATGTTTTTGTAGCGACTATTTACATTTATTTTCTTTAAGTCTCAAAAATTATTTTTTTATCATGTAAGAAGAATAAATATATTAAAAAAATATTCCAATTTTATTTTGTTAAATATTTTAATTACTAAATGATGTAATTAATTAATAACACAACATTTAACACTTCAAATGAACAAATAAGCATCTTTTACTTAGGATTTATGTCACTTTCAAAATAGTTCAATACTAAAATGATTATCAGTATAATTTCTATAACTTAATGGTAGTACGATTCTATACTACAATTCCGTAGTATGTTCTCTGAGTCTCTTTCTGTGACAGACTGACTGAGGTGGTAAAAGAATAAATATTGTGCAGTTTAAAATATTACTGCGATATGAGAAAAATCATAAGATTAGGAGTGCTACGGCCACATGTAAGCGTAGGTACATAATTGTCAGCAATTTAAAAATAATATACGATAAAAATGTATGGAGGCATAATAATAGATAGTTATATTTCGAGTTTTGTGCTCAAGATGAGCATGATTCCCATGAAATAAAATATAAATCGCGACATGACCAAGCAATCACAATAAAAAACACGAGTCACTTTCATTTTTTCGAAAGTTACAATAAGGACTCCCTAAAATGTAAAATTTTAAAGATTATGAGATTTATGACTGCATGACTAATTAATTATTTCGTAAAGTTATGAAACAGTCGAGAATTTAGTGGTGAAATTAAATTGAAAGCTGCTAATCTCTAGCATGAAAATCGAATAAACCATTTATAACTATCCGAAAATAAAAAAAAATTATCTTGAGGATGAGAAATTGAAATTGTATTATCTTATTTCCAACTATAAGAATAATTGAGTAGAATAATTCGATTACAAAACACAAGACTCCAGAGAGCAATCCAAAAGCTAGAAATATAAATGCAAAACAGAGATCTCCAAATTCAACAGGCCGGTAGTAATTTTTGGCTTGGTCTTGAATTAACTGAGAAGTCATTAAAATTTCAATTTGTTTATTTAAAAGTTAATAAAAAATTTGATAATAAACAAATAAAATTTGCAAAAGAATTTTATGTGAAAATATAGATATTTTACTATACTCGCTGAAAATTTCGTTAAGTTTTCTTCAATAGCTTTTTCACAATTAATTTTTTAATTAAAAGTACCGAAAATTTTAATTGTTAAAAAAATTGTTGTTAAATTTAAAATTTTCAAAAACTGTTTTGAGGGATGATTTTTAGGTATAACTACTTTCGATAATTATATTTTAATAAGTTTTCTATCATCAAGTGATAAAAGGGGGGTCCATTTGACTTGTTTTGACTCATAATTAATGACACAAAGATGAAACAATTATCGACATCCATTGTTTTTAAATTAATTACCATTAAAATGATAATAACAAATTAGTTAGGCGTATTCTTATCAAGACCGAGTTAGTTATCCGGCCGAGCGAAGCGAGTCCGGATATAGTACGAGGTCTTGATGAGAATGTATCTATAGCCTCAAACGTGTGCCTTCATTTCGAGTCTGTCAGGGTTCCTACCTTTGAGGACGAAGTAACGAACAAAATTTTTTGTCGTAGTCCTTTCGCCGCTATTCTTATGACTGTATGCAAAATCAGGTTGATAAGATTTTCCAACGAGTATTTACATAATTTAATGCGAGGAAACCGATTTTTTAATTTAAAATTTGTTGAGTTTTTAATTAATGTTTCCAAAATACCTTTCGCAAATATTATTCTAATCATGTGTATATTATAATTATTGTATCTTGAGTATAAACCTTATAATAGTATTCTATAAATCCTAATGGAAATTTAAGTTAGAATAAAAAAAAAAAATTGTAGAGATAAAAATAATAATAAAAAATATAACTCTTTCAACTCAAGTAAACTTATTTTCTTTTCTGTTTTTTTTAGTGAATATTTGATACTTTTTACAATCATAAAGATTTTTTAAGGTGTTACATGGCTTGGGAGCTTTAAAAAATCAGTTTTTTTTTTTTTTTATCTAATTAAATTCTACAACAATATTGACCTAAATTTTAAAATCGATCGGTGTAATTTGGCTCTCATAAAGTCCAGTTTGGCAGAGGGCTCAAAACTTTAAAAGCTATTTTTAAAGTCGGTTGTCAAGATTTCTCGAAAACTGGTACGAATTTTCAAGATACTATTGAGAAGAACTTGGACAAGGGATTTTTTTTGTGCAAATTTTAACTAATTTTAAAAGATCAAAATGTGGTGCAAATTTGAATTTTTTTGTAAACTCTGTCAAAAATCCACATTTCAATTTTTTTTCGAACGTCCAGATTCTAGTTTTACGTATTAAATTAAAGATCTAATTTGATTTTTTGATTTCTCATACTCCTTTCATGAGTTATGGTGTCAACGCGAAAACACTTTTTTTTAGAAGGGTCTCCGGATGAGACGTCGCAATGACTGAGTTTTAAATATTTTTCTACAAAAATTTCAGAAGTTTATTAAATATATATCTTCAATTTAACAAAAAGGTTGAATTAAAAATTTCACCATGTATAAAAAAAAATGTTGAAAATATGCCTAGAAAAACTTACTATAATATAGCTTTATATTTTTTTTATTCTCAAAAAATTCAAAGCAATGTTGAAAAGATGATCTATTTACTTTTTAAAAATTTATTCTGCAAAATTAGCTAATAAATTTTTTCTCAAGGTTATGTAAGACGTAAAACTCTATCTGACCTCATTTGTAAGATTAAAAAATTGAAGATAAAGAAAGTCAACGCTCCGGCCACTGAGGTGTGTGATAAAGCGAAAGAGGATATTGTTGATAAAAATTGATAACTTACCACAAGTGTAATTGTTTAATAAGTCACTGTGTTTATATAAATAATGATTAGATTCTATATTTTCATATTCAGGATGAATGTGGTGCATGTTTTCTCCGTCGAAAATTACACCTTTCAATCCATAACATGTCGAAATTGCTACCCACGAATCAGGTATACCACGCACACTTCCTTGGTAATGACAAATTTCCTGGAAAAAAAAAAAAATAATAAATTAGTTTCGGTTCTTTTAAACCTAGGCATTATTTATTAATGCGTAAATTTAATGAAAGTGGGTGTAGCTCCGATTATCACTATCGATTTTTTAATATTTGATATTTTGAAACGAAAATTCTATTAATATATTTTAACAAATTTCAGAATTTTTAACACAGTTAAAAATGTATATTAGTGTACTAACAAAAATGTTAAAAATTGTCAATAAGTTGCATTACAAACTTTCGAAATATTTAAAAATCTCCCCCTTTTTTTAAATATTGCCTGTAGGTGGCAGTAGCACAGCAGCAGACACAATAATGGCGACATGATAATATGATCAGCTGATCTTGTCATCGGTTTTGAGATAAAAACGTTAATTTTTAATAAACTAAAAGGGTTTATAAGATGATTTTTCATAGGATTGTACAAATTTCGAAAACGAAGCTATTAAAAAAAAAAAAAATAGTGTATATTGAATGAATTTAAAGAGAGAAATTGCATTGAAAATTTTAGCGCTGGTTATGTTAAGTCTTCTGGGTAATTTAATGCATTAAAAACTGAGTGGCTTTGTATCTTATTATCCCTTTTATACATACATTTATAACAGTATCTTTTGATAAATTGTCTTCCAAGTTTCTTAACGAACAAAAGGAGTTAGTTAGAAGTTATAAATGTAGAGTTGATTATTAAAGCTGTGTAAAATATTTCAGTCAATTAAAATTTAAATATTGTAATGCTAACACTAAAAGCGCCCGTATGTATACATACTTTAAATGTAAGTCGTTAAAAGTCTAACTCATTCACATACAAGTCGTAAAAAATTTTAGTCTGTATAAGTACAAAATTTTTAATTTATATTTACACATATGAATATATATTATAGCTACACTATGTTTTGATTTTTTTATTTTATGTCTATTGTCGCCTACAGTGCATATTACTTATCCATATATGTATACGTATTTGATGGTAAACCAAGAGATAATTTTTTTTTAGCACTCAATTTTTTTTTAGCCTGTAACTATTGTAAATTCGTTTTTTTTTTTTTAAGTTTTTATAACCCTTCTTATTCAAGCCCTCAAGTATTTTTAAGGGCTGAAACAACACACGAGTCGGGGATAAAAAGCAACACTTGGCCTTAATAAAGCTTCGATATTTTTTTTCTGCGCTAATGCTTTTTTATTTTTTTCTTAATAACATTCTCTGATGTTATTGTGTGATTATAATAAAATGATTATTATTATTTCTCAAGTAAATAATTTAAAGCCTATTGATTTGACTGTTAATCACAAAATTATTATTATACAAAGGCAAAAAGTCACTAAACAAATCGTTTAAACTTTTTAGGCGTGGTAAATGAAATTACGATGAAAATATTCATGCAAATTTTTGATGATTATTCTTTAAGTTTAATTTTGTTCTCGAAGAGTTAGCCGTTAAAATGAATTGATTTAAATGCTAATTTGTTAGTTTGTTTTGGTTTTTTTTTTACCTCTTTACTCACAAAAACAAATAAAATAATATAATAGAGCACGAGGATGGATGCAACGCCCAAGAACAAGTCTGAAGATCATTTAAAAATATCAAACCAATTAAAAATTACAATTACAAATAAATAACTCCAGTTATTTAAAATTCTAGGGACAATTTTTATGTGAACATTAAATTTTTTTACTTTAATAAAATAGCGAGTGTAGGCTCAAGCACAATATTTTTATAAAGCATCTATAATTCAAGGGTTAAGCAGCATAACTATGACTTATATGTAATTGCGGTATGACATGAAAAGTAGTTTAATAAATAACACAGAACCCTCAATTAATTCGTGAGTTATAGGGAAAAAATTACTAGAGCAGATTCTAGTTGGTTTTGCTTACTCTTAGACTTGATATAATGCACTTAGATGGATAAAAATATCAAGGTACATTTGGAATTTCAATTATTTGATGAAGACAATAAAGTTAAGCTCGTTTTTAAATTCATTTTCATCAAAAGATTTTAAAATATCTTTCAATAGGATTTTAATGTAGGTTAATCTAAAGCCAATGTTAAAAGAATTAGGTCTAATTGCTTTTTCATTTATCAAGAAATCCCAATAAATCCCATTCTTATAAACTAATATTGCGACGGATTAGAAGAAAACTACTGTTCGATTTTATAAATTTCCTGTCAATCGTCAACTCCGTTGAAATTGATTTGTTTTCTAGTAAAAAAAAATTTTGCATCGCTCATGATTCGAAGCATCAGAGAGTGCTTTATGATTGAAAAATTTTTTTCGCTTTATTTCGGCAACTATTTTTACTATTGTACCTTTGTTAGTTAATGGAATTTATCTTGTGAAATAATCCATTGATTGTAAAATTTTTTGAAGGAATTATAGTACAGCTATTATATATTTTTTTCTAATTTTTTATTTATTATTTCATAATTGAATGAGTGTCAATTTAATTTTTTTATCATTGTAATGTATAAAATAGAATAATAAAATAATTAAATTAAATATCATCGAATATATTGATCAATGTGAATAATAAATAAAACGATCAATTTTTATGCTTGATTATTATTTTTTAAGCCAAAAAATCTAGGTTAAAAATGAGCACTTGAGTATGTATCAGGTACTAAAACTTTTTTCCTTTGGTATAAATTTTATGTATATTAATTTAATATTTTTTTATAATTAGGCATATTAAAAAATGTCTTCTTATTTAGTAGTACAGATAAATTGAAGTACATTTTGTTTAATTAAATTATTGGTTTAAATTTCATTAAAATTAAATTATGTTAAAAATTAAACATAATTTGGTTAAAATTATGTTTAAATTACGATCAAATTTAAGTGAATGTGAATAAAAAAAGCAATAAAGCTCTCTTAAATTTTGAGATATGCAATAATAATGTCAAAATAATTTTACTAATGGAAGATGTTTTATTATTGTAGAAGACTTTAACGATCTTTATGAAGCTTGTAAATTATATAGAAAATTAAATTAACCCCAATTTCGAGTAGAGTACAATTAGCAATGTTAAATATATGCAAAATTTAAATTTGAATGTCTTGCAGATGTTAATTGTTTCAAAATGGTTTGACAAGTTCTGAGGGAAAAGCCGAAGAATTAATAGATAAAATATTTTCAGTTTTAATGATAATTGATTAAATGACAGTACGATTCCAGACAGTATGATAACCAAATTTATTTATAGGGTGTGTATTATTATGGTTAATTATGTGTCATATCATTTAAGTTACAGTAACTGGTACCGATTACTTTAAAATAACCAGATTTACATTATTAAGTTAAGTTTGTGAATAATATGACTGTCATCGATTTAATAAAACTTGAAATTAATAATGAAATTTCTTTAAATATTTCACTTGATCCAACAAAATTAATTATCTTGCTTTAAGAAATACGTATCTTGATTAAAGAAAATCTTTTTGTTTTGAGATTTAGTTCTTGATAGAAATAAATTTTCTCGTCTTGAGAAAATTTCTCTCTTGCTCCAAAAAATTAAATATGAAGATAGAAGTAAATTTTCATTAATATTTTTATTGATTAACATGTCAAATGGGAAGATCAAATAATATTGAATCATTTTTTTCATTCAATTTGTATAATTGCCAGCTAAAATAATATAAAATGGGTATCAAATATTCAAAAAAAAAAATTTTCTGAAGGTGAGAAAATTTTTTTCTCAGCTGAAGTAGGTAGCGCTGCTTCCTAAAAGTATCTAAAAATCTCGATCAAATATAAAAATTTATTGTATCAAGTATTTATGATTATTTGAATTAAGAAAAAATTACTTCCACCAAGAATAGAATTTCAAGAAAAATTTTTACTTCGGCCAACACAACTTCGGTCTTCCTTTAGGCACCCAACAATTTTTTTGAGCCAAGAATTTAATTCTCAAAAATTGATTTAAATGAGAGTTTTAAATTAAAAAAAATTTTCATTAATTATATAATTTGATAAAATGTATAAAACATTTGCTGTAAATGTTTAAATCAAAATATGAGAAATATTTTGAATTAATTTTAAAGATTTAAAAAAAAATTTGAACTTTTTGGAAATGTTCAAATTTTTATTTATTTGAGAAATTCAATGATGGTTCAAATTTATTTTTTTAATTTTTGTAACAATACAAATATCAGTAATTTTTGGAAAAAGACGAAATATGGTGATTTTTTAATTTTGTTCCAAAAGTTCAAAAGTAAACAATTTTTTTTTGTAGTTGATAAAATTTTTTTATTAATCAATTAAACAAGATATGGAGGAATTAAAAAATTTTAAATAAAAATTATTTTAGAAATTGCGTACAAAAATGATCAAATCTTTAATTTTTTTTTATACATTAAAAAATTTAATACAACATCAATTGTAAGTCATCAATATTTTTTTTTGTAAAAGGTGTCTAAAAAAATTGTCTCATCACAAATAAAATAATCATCTTCAAACAACAAATAAAGACCAACTCAATCAGCATAATGCTTATTGGAATAACAGAATTTCAATGACAATTAAATTTCCGAAGCCTTTCAGCAATTTCATCACTTGACATGTTTGACTTAGAGCTATGGCTCTTATTAAACATTCCGAGGAAAGTTTTATTTTCAATTTCACTGAAATTCCCATCCACCAATAGAAATAATGTTAATAATAATAATAATCATCAGTATAGCAGACAAACTTAAATAAAATATAAACACAAATATAAATATAATTTTCCTCATGAAATAAAAAAGTTTAATATGATATTAAAAAATTTTTAAACTTTCCTGAGGGTTTTGAAGTTATAAAAATTATACTTTAATTTGTCCTATCAAATATTTATAAATTTTTTTATTTAAATAGAATTTAAAATGTATGAAACAGTGAAAGAAAATAAAAAAAAAGAGTAAAAAAAGCAAAGCGAGTAAGAAGAGAGTTTAATGTAATGGTAAGAAACATTAGATTCTACGCCAGTGAAAAGGGACGAGAGGGTGACTTACCACTCCTGCAGAGGGTAGTTTAGGTAGAGGGGATAGTGAATCAATACAAGGGCCACCGCCCGCTCTACTCGCTTTTGCCCCTTCATTCCATATATGTATATCCATATACATATACATATATGACTATCCTCACACTGATATCAACATTTATATTTATATCTATATCTCAGCTCTTGGGTGCACATCTTCACAAACGATAGTATTATATATAATAAGAGTTGAGGTGTACGAGTGGGTTCTACACCTACACATTTACACCTCGGATATATATACATATATACATATATAGAGAGTGCACCCTTAACCTGCTCTGGCTGAACTCACACAAAACGTTGTCTCGCTCGCTCAATCTCAAGCAAGATAATAGCCAGCCATTCTACTTGACAACGTCTGACGTCGATCAACGCCAAAGGAGACTCCAAAGTCGTATTCTCTGACTTTGGTTTTAACACTCTCACCACCCATCTCTACCCCTTACTACTTTAAATTACGCTTTGAACAATTATTTTATATCTACATAATTATTCCCCAGTGTTTGTATGTTTTTAAACTTTTTTTATTTCATTTTTACTACTTTGTTATTTTTTAATAATGATAATAAACTGAATAATTTAATAAATTTAGTGAGTTTTTACAAAATTTAGCCGAATGAAGAGCGAAATATTTAAAAAATTATTTAAATTCATTGAAAAGCCTGTAAATTTACGTGAGGAAAATAATATTGATAATTTTAAAAGAAATAATTTTTTTCATTGATATTTATCTAACATATTTTGATCAGTGATGAATTTAAATAAAATTAAAGGTGATTCAATTTTATTAAACAAACAATTTATTAATTATGAGCAATTTTTAGGTTGAATCTCTGTTCGATAATCATCAAGCTGAAATTCATTTTAAATGATACATTAATTTATAATCAAGTTTTTATAATAAAAAAAAAATACTGTAGAATAGAGTATTCGAGATCATTTGATATTTCTGCGATGTAATAGATAATACGACACACAAGCACTATAATAAATAAATATTACTGTTATGAAATTTTAATTTTCCCGACGGTTACATAGAATTTTTTATAAATTTATAAATCTTTCATAAACCAAATCTTTAATCCTCAGATTATTAGTGGTAAATATTAGATTTAATAGAGATAATCATTTTCTCGTGAAGCTAATTGATTATTTAATGTAAAAAAAGAATTAAATTTTTAACAAATGAATTTTTCATCAAGTAAATATTGAACTAATTGAAAAACTCAAACGTTGGAATAATAATTCTTTTCCGATAGAACGTAAAAATGATGTAAGTTAATTTAGCTTCTCGAGCTGAAATTTAATCGTGTGTACCAACAGACGAACCGAAAAAAGCGGAAATTTAAAATTCAATTTAATTTTTTGACATGAATATCAAAGCGACTATCTACAGCACCATTCTTTTTTTTTTTTTATTACAGCTTTTTTTCTGTAACAGTGTATAGTGTATCTACCAACACTTTTTATATCAATTTATCGCACGTGTTGTTTGCTATAGACATATACATATACAATCTGTAGATTTTCCAGATACGATTCTACAAGTAAGCATCAGCAAAATTTTAAAACTCTATCTTATAAGAATAAGTCCCTTCTATGCAAATAATTTACCGATAAATTGCATTTAAATAAAATTTTTATTTAAATCTCAGTTAAATTAGAGCTTTTAATTGGTCTAAAATTATAACCATGTCGGCTAAAATTTTATTTAGATTATAAATTCATCGAATATCATGGCTACATCATTAACAATATCAGATAACATTACTGTACTATATTATACAGTATAACAATACTATCAATGACACAATAGTATGTTAAGTAATCCCGTTTAGGGCCTATACATTTCCAACATCTATTTTGGTAAAATTAAATTACCAGCGAAAACGCCAGAGGGCAATCGGGCGAATCAAAACCCCTCAGTTTGAGTTTATAAAATTAGTTTATTCGTAATATCAAATAACAATTAAATCTTGTGCATTAATTTCTGTGCAAAATTCAAAATAAATAAAAATCTGTATGTTTTCTATCTTTAACATAATAATAAAAATTTTTCTCAACCCTACTTGATCGATAACAATCACATGACATAAATCAAAAGACCTATCAAGATCCTGATCCCTCACGGTAGACCCTCTACAAATTTTCATGTTCTTTTAAAATTAAAAATTTTAAATAGAAGGTATCTATCAAAGTCAATCAGAATTGCGCCAACAATGATAAATCATAAAATATTCTTGTTCATTACTCGATAGATATAAATTAAACTGAATTAATAAAATTAAAAAGATTTGTAAAAGTAAGGTATTTTTATCAGTTAAAAATTTAATTATACTTCTCATTTAGAACGTAAACAATTTTAAAATTCCTAAAAAGGTATTTTTTTGTACGAATGAATTGCAATGAAAAATTGACCAATTAAAATCCGCATGAAGGAATTTAACAAAAAAATTTTTTTTTATATTTTTTTAATTACTCATTCATTCTCTAAATAAAATAAAAAATAATCAATTAATTTTTTTTTGTACCCAACAAATCGAGTTTATTCAAAAATCATTATTTTTATCGTTAATATAACATCTTGTGTACTTCACGTAAGAAATTGTTGAAAATGTGTTTTTGATATCGCAGCACATAGACATATGCACAAATATATCACCGTACACATATGTATTTTTCTAAATTCAGAATTCTAGGCCAACAGGGAACATTTCGTATAACTTTTTTTTTTTCTTATGATTTTTTCTTCCCTTTACTTGCATTTCTCCGATCTTTATTTTTCTTTATTTTCCGTTCTCTTTTCTTCGGTACTTTTCTCTATCGTGGATAGGAATACCTTCCGGCATTTGTCAACCGAACGTTTCGGTAACAGCTGTCTAATGTGGATCGACATTTTCTTTAACACTTCCGGCGTTTCCTTAAGTTTGTCATAAGATTTTATTTTATTTCTATAAATTTTAAAATTCACAGATTTCAAATAGAAAACATTCTAAAATTAACTACAATAATAATAACAATGATAAAAATAATAATAAAACTGTTTATTTTTAATCTCAAAAGCAAATTTTAGTTCCCGCAGAATGTTTAATGAAAATATTTGATCGGTGATACGAAAATCGAGATAAAGATAAAAAAAACTTCAAATGTTTATGTACGAAAAAAGAAAAAAAAAAAAGTGTGTTTAATAACAAAATTGCTAGCTCTGTTAAATAAAGAGTGAACGACTAAATAAAATAAACAAAGTGAGTAGGTACCAGCGATAAAATAAAACAAATAAAATAGTTTTGTTTAAATGAAACGTAAATGAGAACCTCTGGACACGTAACGGGCAAGTGGGTCACAGATATCCGATTAAATTCCTCACGTGTCATAATACCCTGGACCATTATACATTACTTGAGGATCCTACGGATTGTTATGCCCTTAATGAGAGGATTGCGGAAAAGTAAGTATTCACCTCATACTCTACGGTTTTAATTTCAAGACTTTTACCATTTTTTTTTTTACTTTCAACATTTTCATTGATCTTCTTTCAATTATTTCTCTTTATTGCTCATATAACCGTATTATAGGTGCGGGGTGGAATAAAGACTCAAGTTTAATTATAATTTTATTCACACGTATAATTTTTGTTTTGTTTCAAGTCATAAAAAAAGTCATTATAGTTTATTCGTTATTACTTTTGATATTATAAATGTTTCGGGGTTTGGATATTAAATCCGAGCAATAAACATGTCGGGAATCCTAAAGGAAGGGTCGAATTTTAATAATTTAAAGAACCCTCTTGATCCCGTTTATGCTTAATTAATTATTAAAATTTCTTTAAAACATCCCTGAGTAAACATAAAAATATTTTATCAGATTTTATAGTGTGTCCTTAAATTAAAATAAGCTTTTTTTAACAAATAGATGTTTATTAGTCAAAAAATTATTATTATTAGTTAATAATTAATGATTTTAATCATCGATTGTTCAATTTATTTGACGCTTGTTATGCTACGGATAATTTAACCTAGCTAAATGGAAGGGCGTGATGACAATATAATGTATTAATATTCCGTATGATCACAATAACGGGAATGTTTATGAAAATGAATGGTTGTAGACTGAAGAATTTATTATTTAAGATAATTATCAATGTTACAAATGTGTTGTTTCATTTATCAGGCTGCTCTTGTTTTGTGATAAATAGTCTTTTGTAGTAAAGGGTCATAAAGCAACAAAGTAAAACGCGCTTTAATTTTATGATACGGATTGAATTAAAAAGTCTAAGGATTTCAAATTTAGAGGACATTTTTATCAAGATAGCTATTTTAAACAAGCTCAATTTAAAATTAAAAGAAAATATCTTTGACAATTAAAATTTTGAATTAAACAGAGAAATTAGTTAATAAAAATTTTTTTGGCCTAAGTAAATTTTTTCTTGAAGCAAAAATTTTTTTTCTCAGGCAGAATTTTTTCCTGTTTCATTTAAGATAAAGAAATTCTATAAAATAATTTTTTTGGATCAAAATTATATTCTCAGTTCAAGAATTTTTCTCTTGAATCAAGTTAATTTTTTTTTCTGGGCACGGATTTTAATTTTAATTTAATTTCAAGTTCAAGAGTAAATAGATAAAAATAAAAATTTGTATCAATAACTCTTTATTGTGTATTTTTTTGAGGTGAATTCTCAATTTAAAACAGATAAATTGTCACGGATTAAGTAATCACATTATTTAATATCTTTGTAAATTTATTGCAAAACATAAAGACCTAATTGAAAAAACAATTGATTAAATTAGTAGGATCAAGAAGAGAATGCGCTCGGAAAAATAACCTGTTATTAATATTAAATACACTCTATAAATTTTAATGTCTAGCATCTCTAGTGTAAATAATAGCTGCTTCTCTATCTGCCATTAGTTTGCGTTGTAATTTCCACTAATTTACATCCTCTGTGCTAACAGTCACCATAGATAATAATTATTACAACATACATTTTTTATTAACTATTTATATTGTATTTTTTATTGCAAACTCTTGAGAAATAATAATTACAATCTAAAACTCATCTACAGTTCTGAAAATTACATTTATATCAAATGTATGATTTTTTTCTTGTACTGTAATTATGTATTGCTTTTTTATGACACCCTTCTTTTTAACACGCATGTTTTTTGTTCAAAGTTTAAAAGTAATTAAGCTTGAAAATTACAAAGTTTATAAGCTCAAATGATGTTCATTATAAATCTACTGATATGTAGAAATGATTAATAAAAGAAACTGCCGATAAAAACTTGGAAAATTTTATTTAAATTTCAACAAATATTCTGGATTGGATAAAAAAAATTTGTAATTATTTTTCATGTTTATTGTTTTGATATTTATATTCAAAGAACGGAAGTTCCTTGTAATTTTTAATAAAAAATATGAAATATCTCTGTAATACGTTCGGAAATTTACTTTTTTATTGTTTTAATCGAAAGCTTATTATTTTTTCAATCAAATTCAATTAAAATAAAATTTTTTTTTATTAGTTTTAATTATTAGACTATTAAATAAAATCTACAATTTTTAATAAACGTGATATAAGTAGTTATTTACAATTCGACATAATAGTATATTATGTAGTTGAGTAAATATGTGATGTGGGCGCAACGAGCGAAGCGTGTGCGGCAACACACGAGTGTCAAAGCCTCCTCCACTCAGTTCGTACAGAAGTAAATATAATTAACTAATATAATTAGCATAATAATTCATACAATATCGTGATCAGAGAGCGAATAATATTATAATGTGAAAAAGAGTAAATATAAATATTTATTGAGTAAAAATATTTTATATTTAGCAGTAATGAATATCGCGATATTATGCGAAATAATAACAAGTTTTAAAACTTGAAAATTAATTGTTATTATCTATAAAAAGATAATTTTTTAAATTACTGATAAAATAATTAATTAAAAAAATTATTAAAATAAATAAAAATATAAAAATAAATCATGGTAGAAAAGAATCCTTAGTTTGTCGAATCAATAAAATTGAATATAAGAAAGCATAAACAAATAAAAAAATATAAATATGAAGAAAGACAAAATGTCGCTTGGCCATAATTATATTTCCTCTTGAAGCATCCGTAGTTTTATTTTTTTTATCGATAAAAGTTTGTGCATTGATAGAAGAGTAGAAAGAAAAATAAAAATATAAATAACTGGATAACTCGGTTGCTCGTTTTTATTTTTTTATTCTTCATCTTTTCAAACTGTCTGCAGCAGCAGGTGAGAAAAAAATAATCTACTTAAATCTTAAGAATATTAATATTTGTTTTGTTTTTCAATTTGTCGGCTAATTTAAATCCCAGTCATTTATATTTTAATTAACTTTGATATTTTATGAATTGTACAAACTTTACTCGCGGCTGATTTTTAATTAATTAGTCTCTTCTAGATCGAAGTGCTGTGATAGTTTGGATTTAATTATTAATTGTTCAAAGATTGAGAAAAATTTATTACTTATTTTCTGTCGCTCAATTGTTTTTTTTTTCTTTTCATTCCTCATGCTTGGAGGGAAAAAATCAATCATAAAAGATATCACACTACCTGAGGATATTTTTCATAGCTGAGAGGGTCGTTTGAGGAAGATAAAATAAAGGGTAAAAAAATAAGTGGAAAGAATGAAATGAAATAAAAAAGTATATAATAAAGAGAAAGATGTGAGAAGATTTGTTTTATCTTTCAAAGTGGATCTGTGGATGATAGATCGCTGGCAATAATCGGGAAATCCATTTTAAATAAAGAAACACAAAAGGATGTTTTATCCGACCGCTATTGTGGTTACTGATAACAATAAGACGTTAATTACCCTGGAAAATATAGTCGGTATCTTAATTCAAAAAGTTTTTACTTTTATAATTGGAGATTAAAAATTTTTAATTAACCAATAAATTTTATTCTGTTTTATATTTATGAATTTAAATACTTTTTAATCAAATTATTTAATTAAATATGAGTTTTATTAATTTTACTCGGATTAAAATTTAAACTAATTTGGTAAAAATAATTTTTTTATGTTTTTTTATTGACATATTTTTTAATTAAAAATTGTAATTATAAAGAATTATTCCAAATATTCGGCGACACTTTGACTAGATATTTTTTTTAATTTAAAAAAAATTGTTTGATTCTGTAAAAAAATTTTTTCTTTAAAAAGCTTTTTTGCTTGATTCAATACGACGAAGTTCTTCAGAATAATATTCTTAATGTAAGAATTTTTCTTTTAAATAAAATTTATTTTTTTAATATTAAAAGTGATGAAAATTGATAATTCTGTCAGAAAATTTTGAATTGTATTTTCAAATTTTTTATTTTAATTTCAACGCATTTTTTTTTTTTTTTTCGGACATAAAAATTTAAAAAATTAAAAATCTATCATGTCTAAATATAAAACTTCATTAAAAGTAAAACAGATACATTTTTGACGTAGATAACTGACAACTCAATTACCATCAGTCGGTTAATTAAAACTCAAATTAATAAATAAGCATCTAAACCGATAATACGAGGCAGTCAACTAATATGAAGCGTCACCGAAAAAATCAATGCCTAATTATAATTATTTTTAGATTTAATTAAAAATCTAACATTCTTGTTATTTTTCTCGTCAACCAGTAGCCAAATCAATCCTCTAACTATTTGATCTACAGAAAGTGTAAAAGTAAGAGAAGATACATTTTCATTACCAGAGCAAACATAAATAGAATAACAAATGGAATGGTAAAAAAATAAATGATCAGAAAATATCGAGGAAGGAATTACGCCCCTTTTTATTAACCTTTTACTGTTTTTTACTTTTTATTCTCTTCAATGCAGATCGATTTGTTGGCTGGCTTGCCTAATACTAACTCGAACCTTTATTACCAGCTATACTGACTCTATATATTAAATATAGAAGAAGATTCTCCCAATATTTCGCTTTCCATATTTTTCATCACTCCTCTTCCTCTCCGCCCTTTAATTCCTTCATTTTTCGTGATGCTTATGCTCAATTTCGCATTGGAAAAAACAATCTGATAGTTAATCCAGCAATATTTGTACTTGGGATCAAAAATTTTCGATAATTTTTTCATTAAAAAAAATCAAATCGGTTTTTAAAATCTAAAACGGGGGCTTATTAAAACTTTGCAGGGTAAAAATAATATATTTTATTGTTTATTGAGATTTTTTTTTTTTAAATTGTATTTTATATTTTGTATATAATATACAATGTATTAGTTATAGGTCAAAAGGTATTGATTAACATAGATAAAAAAATATATGCACATGGCTACTGTGACGAGTTTGTCCAATATAATGTTTAAGCCTATACTGTGTACGTACATACACAGTACACAGTTTTGCTCTCGATAAAAATAGAGCTAAGGGTAAAAAGAAAATCCCCTCTACCTTATTTCTTTTTTCTATATACATCACGTTTGCTCATCGATTCGTCGTTTTGCCACGTCAATCGAATAGAGGCCTCTACTCGAGAAAATATATCGACAGATACTTTAAATACAAAATGGAATCTAGTTTAAGTTTAAAAAAAAACCTATTGATTATAAAATTATAATTAAATGAGAAAAAAATACTCGTAAAAATTAAATCTTGGCAGAAATTTTTGATTAAACGGTAAAAATTTTTTTATGTTAATTGTATTTTTATTAATAAATTTTTTACATTGTCTAGTATTTTGATTTGATCGATCGCTGTATTTTCGGATTGGCTATTTAGAGAGTGCATTGATTTACTAGACTAAAGACTCTTGTATAAAAGATACTTCAATGAAATTGCTATTGTTTTGCAATATTTCAGCGATTGATGGAATTCATTTTTAAAGAGATTTATTTCATGAAAATTTTATCGTTCAATTTCTTTCGTTTCGAGTGAATTGAATACTTAAATACTTATTTTGAGTGCAAACTGAGTAGATATATTATTGAAAAAAATTGATTTCATTTACAAGAATAAATTTAAAACAAAATTTATCAGTATTTTTATGACCATGGGTTTTAAATATTTATTAAATGGATAATAGGTATATCAAAAATGCATTGAAGGCAGAAGATGACTCGGAAAAATTATGGGGATGGGAACTAAGCTGGGAATCGAACTCGGATCTCCCTGATTAGATGTCAAGAGCTTTATCACTCAAGTTACCCTTCCCTTCTCAGTATTTGAGCATATGACTAGACCAAACGTCTAGTTTATTGGTAAGAAAGTAACTTTTCAAAAAGAAAATAATTTTTAAGAATAGATTCCGCTTTGAATCAAGCATAAAACTCTTCAATCAAGTAAAATTTATTTAGATCTAGCTCTTCAAAATTATCTTTTAATTTCAAAGTTTTTTTCTGTTTAGTCAAGTTACTCTTTTTTTCCAGTGTACCTGTTTTGCACTCGCGCAAAATTGAGTTATGATTTTTTTATAGAAAATTTGTATCAATTTTCAATTTTCATGGAGGAAAAAAACAGAATTGACGAAGGGTTTTTCTGATAAAAGAAAAATTTAGTGCAAAAATTGTTAAGTTTATCTTAAAAATAACCATTTAGGGATTTTAAACCTCTGAACACGTCAAAGTACTGATAATATTTTTATTAAGACATAAACCTTAACCTTATAAAGCATCTGCTTTAAGAGATGATGTATCCAATAAATTTTAAAGTAATTCTGTTATTTTACACGTCATACAACAGTAATATTAATATTTTTCTCGATTTTACGACTTAGAGTTGAATTTTCAAGCGTTGTGTACTCGATCTTTATTTTTCGATTCAAGTAAAGAGTTCAACAAAATGGCCCCTCAGCGACGGTTAACGTACCAAAACCATATAAATGTAAAAATGATATTTTCGTACACATAAAATGAATAAAAAAGTATTCGGGTGAAATGTGTAGCGTGTATAATATAAATAATGATAATAATAACAGAAATGGATAAAAAATTGTGTAAGTGTTAGGGTAACTTGTGAATAATGTAAACCATGAGTTTGGCGCAGTACGATACACCGAGCGTGATAGGAATGAATGAGGATTGGTTAAGAAAGTATATAATAGCGAGAGTGAAAAATAAAATGAGACGGATTGACATGAAAAGCCCTTACTACAAAAGCTAAATAAAGCGAGAGGAAAAACGGTTATCAAAGGGCGACGTGATCCTCTGATATATCGATAATATAAATATAAATTATAAATTTATATTAGACATTACATGTAATGGATAATAAATGTCTTTGTAAACAATTTGATAAATAACTTATATTCCTTTTATTTCCCGGTAAATTTTTCTTTTATTCGGCGACGATCGTCTGTATGTATAAGTCGAAAAAATTACTGGTAAAGAAATGTATTTCTTTTCCGTGTGAAAAATTTCTGATGTGGTGATACACTAGAAAAAAAAAGTGCCTTGAATCAAGAAAAAAATTCTTGAACCAAAAAATTAATTTTGAAGAGTTTCATTGTTTTGAATCAGGATCAAAAATTCTTTAATTATGTAAAATTTACTTAAACTAAGAAAAATATTTTTTTCATCCAGATGAAGCATACAATATATATTTTTTTCTTTTAATTTGTTATAATATTATGTAGGACAGTGTTTTTATAAATATATTTGGAAAAAAAAAAATCAAGTAGAGTTAATCAATTTGTGTTAAGTTAAATTTTGCTGTTGGGCTGTTTATTTGATAAATTTTCTGTTTGGTTGTTAATTTTATGTCTATTGTGCACACAGCATTTTGCGTACGTGAGTATTTAAAACCTACGGTCGTTGAACTTTATCATTAACGAGACAATGAAATTCAAATGATGGGTGTGTAATGTTAATTAGGTTTTTTTTTTTTGCTAAAACTTCCAACAATTTCAAAGAATAAAAGTTTATGTTAATAATTTTTTCTTCATAACTGCGTTGCATTTATTTATTCACTTTTTTTTTATGACATATTATATATGTAATATATTGTATATCCGAGATTACAGCTCGACAAAATTCCGTGAAAAATGATATTTTGCACAACAATGCAATGTAACACAATATGCATATATAAAATTATTCCAATGCGGTATTTGGATTTGACCGAGGCTCGCATGAGTATTGATCCATAATTCGAGAAATGTTTGGCGATTATCTCGAGGTAAGCCGATTTCTGGGAACGGATGCTGATTTTGGAGTTATGAATCTTTTCCGAATAATCAATTTAAGCTCTTCCACGTATATTTTGATTCGCCGAACATAAAAAAGCCCAGTTTGATAGCTTTCCAAGTATGTACTTTCATTTTTATGGATGTCATAAACTGATTTATTGTTACAAATCGTAGTTATATCGATTTTTGGCTCCAAATTACTCTGGGGATAGTAAGCAGAACTAACATTGGGTGTAATATTGTGGTGGGGCTTTTTTTGGAGTCTCTGACCCGATAAATAGGGAAATGCACGATTAAACTCGGTGTTACATCTGCTTTATAATCGGCAGCTTAAAACTGACTCGGATTTCCTGCTCTTACAGATTAATGATGGGGTGAATCTGAAATAACTTTATTTCTTGGAAAGACCAGAAAGTCATGGATTAGTCGAAAAGCTTTACGAGAGAATTTTTCATTTTTTGACGTCCAAAGTTATTAAATTTTCTAAAGAATACCTAATTTTTTTCAACAATCATTCAATTCTTGACTGAATAAAAATCTCATAAAGTTTTTTCAAATTAATTGTAACAATTTAAGAAAAAATTTTCAAATTGTTCCAAAAATTAAAGAATGTACAATTTAAAAACTTTTTTGAATCGTCAAAAATGTAAATATCATTCTAAGAAATCTTCTAAAAAATGTGCATTGAAAGTAATTTAAATTTCCCTTCAGACTTGGTTCAAAATTTCTGAACAATTGGTATCCAATTATTTTAAGCTTAAGCTCTGGAATTCCAACAAATCGATATGAAGACTCAAAAAAGTTGAGATGTCATTACGAATTCAAGCATACGAATAATTTTCCCCTATTCATTCAGTAAAAAAAAAGTAATTTGTTTTCTGGAGTCTTTAATAAAAAAAATATCAGGATGTTATAAATGGTGTGTGAAATCGAAAAAAGAAAAAAAAAATCTAAATTATATAGAGATTAAATTAATATTAAATTCTCACGGGAAAGTTGTCAACTCTGGAGTAATTCCATCAGCAGACTAGGCTTTCCTAGTGTACTACCCGTCCATCTTTCGTATTTCTCTCCACTACTTTCTCTTCCTCTTCTTTCTCATCTGCCTGTAAATCCTCTGAGAGTTCACTCAGCTGAGCCGGCTTAGTTATGCTTAACCTATACTATACCGTGTAGGACTTGCATTTACTCCTACTGCTCCGACTACTCCCTTTTACTTTGCTACACCTCCCTATCTGCTCCTCTATTTCTTCACCAACCCATTTTAGATATTATATATAACCTATACGACACACAGTCTGAACCCGGATTTTCAGCTCGTGGAAACTCTAAAGGCTTCACCCTAACTCAACTTATTTGTAGAGGTGTGAAAAGCCCCAAAAAGTTGGTAATTTCGTAAATGTGCTTACTCAATTGCAAATTATAATCCATAGTTTTTAATGTTATTACGCCATAAAAAGTGCGCATCGCTTCATAATGGATCATCTTACCTGCAACAGAAAAAAAAAATAATTATTAACATTTATATTCTATTTTTTCTTTAAAATTTTCGGAAAATTAATTTGTAAAAAAACATTATTATTTTAATATAATTTATTGTAAGTCATATTATTCGAATTATACTTTGTTTTTAACAATACAACTTTAAAAAAATGATCGGTGAACAATCTAGCGCTAAAATAAAATTTTTTTTCACTTTTGACAGTTTTAATGTTGGCAAAATGGAAAGTGACGTACATAGATGTCACGTCAGTCAGCGCGCGTAATTTAAAAAAAGGCTAGGAGAAAAATCGCTTGTCGATGTCGATAATATGCTCTGTTAAATACATTGAATTAAAATCTTAATTGAACAATAATTTTTTGTTCTATTCGATTTTAATGATTGGCTAAATGATAGTAAATAATTTTTAACTAGAATTATTTATTATTTTATTTGTTAGAGATTTATATATAATTGAGTTTTTTATCCCTTTATTACCATATCATACACAAGGATTAAAATAAAAAATATATCGAATACGGTTTTTGCTATAAAATGATGCAAAGCTCATGCAAAATAATTTGAGTAAATTAATTATAAATTTGGATTTTATCGTAACTGTTTCGGTCGAGCAGACTGATAAAATCGTAATTTGAAATTGTACTTTGTTTTTTAATATTAAAATCCCATGAATAAATTTATAATTACATCAGCTGAATTATTAAAGTAACCTTTTTGCAGGGGTTATTATATTTTTTAATACGGATCAAACAATATAAACTGCAAACATTGAAGAATAAATTTATCCATATTTGTCAGCAAAATAACAAAGCAATGAGTAATTATATTAATAGAAGAGTACATATAACTTTGGTGAAGAATATTACATGAGCTAATGAAATGCAAATAAAGGAAAATTGTAAAATATAGTATAATACAGTACAGCACAGTTATTATTGTTATTAATTAATAATGTAACATTTGGGCAACTGAATACACACTCAGAACAATAGACTAAATAAATTGAAATATATTGCCTAAAATTGTATCTTTCTCTCTCTGTTTGTGGTGTTCAATAAATGGCCAATCACTGCACATGAAATATATATACATATATATAGATAAAGTGCCAGTGAATTTACCATTTAAAACGGGGATGCAAGTGGTAGATAAAGCGAAATTCAATTGACGGAGAGGAAAGGAATGACAGCCATTATTATTGATAAATTATTATCATATCAAGAAAAAATGATTTTATAATTTTTAGGTAAAAAAGTTTATAATCTATCAATAATGATCTGATCTGTGAATAAATTTATTGCTCGATTCATTCACTTTTTTAAAACTTATGATTACTTCAATGGAACTTCAACAATGGTACAATTTGTACGAAAGAATACTAAGTTGTCAAATCGGAAAAAAGATTAAGTAACTTGGAATTTTCATCACTTCAATGGAAATCACCTTTTTTGTTAAAGTTTCAAGTCGATTTATAATTGCATATTTAAAACAGTGTGTTTTAGATTTCAATGTGTTTTTAAAAAGTTTTAAAAATTTGACTACTTTGCGTGGATCTCTTTATGAGGTTAAATACAAAAAATTTTTGATTTACAGTCAAATAAACTTAAAAATTAACGCCAGACTTCTGACAAGAGCAAAATGAATGATTTTAATTTTAGAATTTAACTTTACAGATTTAACTTTCTAATAAGGAAGCCATCCCGCGTGCGTTAAAATAACATAACTAAAATTAGTAGTAATAATCTAAAAGCTTCGTGCTTTAGCAACAGTATTTGTTCGTGTTTTTCTATTCGATTTATTGATTTTGTCGATTGAATAATTGAACCGAAATTATATAATCCCAATTTTCCCCTATTTGAAGGTCTTGTCATTGCATGACTCATTGTCCTCTAAAAATAATAGTTCCCCAATAATTATCCTCTCAAAATTCAATCAACATAAATTGAGCGTATAAAAAAAGAAAATTTGAACAATGTTAACTATTTTAATTATGATTTTTTTGCTGCTCAATGAAATTTTTTATCTGTTGACATTTAAATTCTGTTTGAATTTGAAAAATGACTTGATTACTTAACCAAATTTGAGAACAATGAAGCGCAGCTATAAAATGAAAAATGGACATTCGGGAACAAAAACTAGTCACCGCAGGCCAATTATGTATTGAACAAAAAAACATCTATTGTCATGTATTTGAAAAGGAGTAAAATATTGAATAAAAACATATGATAATAATTATAAAATAAGGAGTTTAAAGTGGGCATTGTCCCTTGATGAAAATGTAAAGGATCTGAGAGGACAATAGCCTTATAAAGAGTGAGGAAGAAAAATATATAGCCGGAGAGTATAGAAGGAAGCTAATTAAATACGGCGAGTTTTCTCCTCTCCAGCTTCTCTTGGGATTCCTCTTTACTCCTTTTACCCTCTTTTTCTGTCTCTGTCTCGTTTCTATGTACTTTCATCCCTCTTTATCGTTTGCTTTCTGCTTGTACTATAACTACCGTACTTTACTTTACTTTACTGTACACTCGACTCAGTAAATACATATATACCTCACCTACACCTTTACCAACCAGTTATATAGCATAGTTGTACCAACTGAGTTTACTACGACGATGTCTCAAGGAGCCATTGGCAAGCCGACACTACCATTGTATCCGTAATTAGTTGCTGTGACTGTTGAAGTTAAATATAATTTCAGTTTTAACAATAAAATAAATTAACAAAAAATAAATAATTAGGTGGGATTGTAAGCCAACAGCTTTTCAATCTCACTGTGTTTGATATAATACTAATTAGAAACTTCTGTTTATAGTTTATACTTATTCAAGTTGAATTGTTCTACAAAATAACAACCAAATAGCAAAAAGTATTTTTATTTTTATCTGTTACATAGATTAAATTTCATTTTACTTGTGTGTACTCTGAGAAAGATTAAAATGTCTTGAGAACTGAAAGGTAAATCTTTACTTTTATTTGAAATCCAACAGATCGCGTTCAAATAGAGAAAAAAAAAACATCAAAAAATTTGGTATTGAAATAAAAAATAAATCTCTTGCACAAACATTAAAGAAACTTATACCTCTTTTGCATGATTCAAAGGACATTTTATGTGCACTGTAGAAAAACAAATTATTTTTTTTTAAAGTTTAATTCCTTTGAAAAATATTTTATAAAATTTTTCGCTACGTTAGTAAAGCAAGGATATGCTTTACTTTGATATGAGAATCTAAACATTGATTTCATCGTTTTAAAATACGTTTATGGTGGATAAAGCATAGTTTAATTTGTATTGAATATTATTAGATTCGATTATTTGCCCCGTTTTGTAGTGAGATGTGCAAGAATTTTTTTCAAAATAAAAAGTTTTTTGTGGATTCAGTTCTTAATAAGAAAATTTGAAATTCTCATTTGTTTTTAATATAAAAATAACATAAAACTGCAGTAGCTTAATAATCATAAGTGCAACAAGGATAATACCATTTCTCGAAGTGAATGCGACGCGAGAAAACTAGGAGACCGATTGTTAGGACACTGATTCTCTTAATTCGAATTAACCTTTTGTTAAAGAGCATCAAATAGTTTGAAATTTTCATCAATTGATTAAAAGTTTTGCGGTTGCTGTATTAATAATAAAATTAATTATTAATACACTTTGTTAAACGGCAAAGCTTACTTCAATTCTTTACGGTAAAGTTTTATCACCAATTAAAAAATTCAACTTGATCAAATTAAAGCACAAGACTTTGAATAATGAATTTTTGAATTCGTTAGTATTTTCATAATAAAAATAAATCAAATGATTTCCAATAAAATTTTACTGTAGGTTAAAATCGTTACTAAGAAAGTCATAAAAAATAAATCAGGTTAATTGAATGAAACTTTTGAGTTAGATCGAAGCTTGCATGGTAACAATGCCATTTCAAAATTCAATTTGAATTTAAAGCTTTTATATGAATATTAAAGTAAATCGAGCTGTAAGAACATCAGTCTTATTTATGTCTCCTATTTGTAACCGCGTATGCTCACCTCTATAAATTGTGAGTGTGAATTAAAGTGTTCGAGAGAAAATTTTAAATTCCGCTGAGCACACCCGGAGGCTTTGCGCTCAGTGTGCAATAAAATTGTGAATTTCTCAAATAAAATTAAAACCCACCAGCTAAAGTCGCAAGTTTACTTTAAATTTATCAGATGTCCAATTCATTACCATAAAGCGGTGCAAGCATTAAACTTTGACTTTTTAATTTCAGTTAGTTATTTATTCGACGGAAAAATTACAATAATCGTGAAAAAATGATGGAAAACCTTTGAATCAAATTTATAATTTTAGATTTTGCAGTAAAAAAAATTGTAAAGTGATGAACCCAAAAATTTATTGATTATTAATTTTAAGAAAAATCTTTGAAATAAAATAAACTAATTTATTAGCTAACGTATATTATTCATACGTATACATATGAACACACTGATGATTACGACCTAAGTAAATAGTAATTTCATCTCATTCTATTCAATGAGTATATCCGTTTGCTTGATTCAACAGTTCTTATCACGCTGATTGTTTAAATGTTAATTTATTAATAAATGTATGCATCATATGCCTGTATATAAGATTTGAGGATCAAAACAAGTGTGACCCTTATATGACACTTTTGTGCATTACGCAACGAAAAAGTTTGTGTTAATGATCATTATTTATATGATACATAATAATACATTATTATAAATAATGTATTTTAAATTTTTGATAAACGACCTTTGAAGTCGTAATTTAATTTGACATTGAAGTTTGCAATTTAACATGTTCTTAGTTTAGGTGTACTAGTATACCCAAGTGACCTTGCGGTCCTCATCATCACGAGTATAATCCTAAAGTGCCCAATCACGGTAATACCACTTCTAGAGTACTGACTGTGACGTAATATGCCGAGTTTAATTTGTCCAATTTTCCATGTCGATCAAAGTCGTACAAGTGTCACAAATTGCATCTCTACATCCTCCGAGCATTACAATACACCTACTTTGAATCAAGTATATATAACTTATCTGAGCAAATCTTCAAGAGTTTCCTTAAAGCTATTCATTAAGTCATCTGTTTCAACAATTTCCTTTAATCATTTAATTTTTCAATTAATTTTACATCATTTTACTTTAAATATCTAGTATCTAGGTTAATTGCTTCTTTATATTGTATCACATGTCGTAAATTAATAATAGACATTCAAATATCTAAACTTATCGTAATAAATGTTCATCTTTGGTGGGATTGAGTAAAATTTTATCAAATACTAAACACAAATTTAATTTTTTATCTGTTGCTATCAATGTTTTATTTCAAGAAAATTGATTTTCTTCAACTTTGACATCTTTAGGAATTGGTAACCTGTTCTATTTGCAATTGACATGTGAAAGGGTATAAATAACTAAAAAGAATTTTGTTACTTTATTGACAAATGACGGTTTTCATTGTTTCATTTTCATTTTTAACTAAATTATTGAAAGGGTTTTGTTATCCTTGCCGATATTATTCAACTTAATGGCTTCAATCTTGTAATCGGGTAAATTTTGGCAACTTCGCTGAAGAAGCCTATCACATGTCTGTATCAATATCATACATCTGATTTTTTGTTAACAGTGACTACTATTTGGCAACGGCTGTTATGAAATTTCTCAGAAACGTTTAAAGATCCTCATAAATTTCATAAAATTGTTAAGATAACTGTGCATGCAAGTTATGGATAATTTTACTGTCTAATTTGATAATTAATTTTTTTTTTGATCGACCTAATAAAAAAAAAAAAAAAAGTTGATTTATGAGAAAAAAATCTTGAAGTAAAATTATTTTGAAGAATTTGATAATTGATTCAAGTCAAAAAAATTCTTTAAAAAAACTTTCGTCATTAAGAATTTTTTTTACTACACTAAATTAATTTTTCCATTATTATTACTATCAGTAAAATCAATAATTAAGTAATCAATTAAGACATTAGATTTGAATAAAAAAATTTACAATGAGAGTATGTTAATATTTGCAAGTTACAAGAAGAATAAATTTGAGATTAAAATATACATGGTGACATGTAAACTTTAATGTATACATAAGAACAAATAAATGCACACATACACATGCATACATGTGTATAATATAAGTGTAAGATACATTACAAGAATAAAGTGAGACAAAGAAGAAAGGAGACAAAGCTCCATCCATCCAATCCATAGAAAGACGTTCCCACTTCCTGAAACCAAGTGCAAACACGAGGCGACAGGAAACGCGTGTGCTGCCAACTTACGTTTGTATTTCTACATACAACCCATATGCACATATTATACCTACATCCTCACAATAAATATACAAAATAACTGTGTATGTTTATAAATATGCAGATGTACATTGTACATTAGCTTGTTATTTATTGACAATATTCAAATGCACTAACTACAATGTTACTTCCAAGTTTGAACTTTACTTTGCTACTTTTCATCTATAGTAATAGATATTTTTCTTATATATAAATTAATGTAATTACAATTTCTTCATGAAAGCTTTATTCATTATAAAATTTTTAAAAAAACCATATAAATAAAAAATGTCAATAAGATAGAATAATTTTTTCAAATTATTGTATTATTTTTGAACATATTATTCAACAATGAAAATTATTTTGTAAGAAATTTTAAAGTGATATTGAATTGAAGAATATAAAAAAAATTTATCCTATTTAAAAATATCATGTTTTTTTTTTTTATTCAAAGAATTTTATTTAGAAAATATGGAACGCGGTTGCGGCGTGGTAAGACGACTTTTTATCATTAGAAAAACATATTTAAGAGAATTATGTAAAAAATCTTTGGTCAACGTGGGTCTCACATTCATGCGCCAATTTTTTCTGGTCTATGTATACTTTAAAGATAAAAAGTTACAAATTTACGATCGTTTTATAGTTTCTAATCTGCCCATAAAATGAAGTTTGTTTTCAAAAGCAGCGCTAAGCAAATAAAATAAAATAAAAATCTACAATATTCTGGAACCGATGTTTTTTATAACAACAATAAATTTATTTAAGTAAGAGTAGAGCAGAATATATGTCGTAGATAAACAACTAAACGTCCATTCAGTCTCTATCTCAATACAACTCGAAAAATGTGTAACAATTGAGGCCAAGAGTTATACGAGGAACAAGAATGGATATATTCTAGACGGACTAAGCACTTGGATGATGCTCAACATCAGTTCATTTCTGTCTCTTGTACCCGTATGCCTTGTCTCCCTTTTATTTTATACATATAACACATAAACTTTTTTTCTTTATCTTTTCTGTTTTTTTCGATTTTTTTCCTCCCATATATGTACTTCATTCACTACATGAATCTTCAATCTACCTTCACTCTGTACTAGCAACCGACGGTACACCGTGACTCTCTAAAATCCCACGTTTAGATTTAAGGCGAGGTGGGTCACCTGCCTTTGAGATAATTGCATTCAATGCAACCCACACTTCAACTCTCTACAGCCCACGCCTCCACACTCCAACGCTACTCTTCTATTTAATCTTCTCTATACTCGATACTGTTCATGTTAATTAATAATTTATGATACGATTTGAATCGATATTTTGATTTCAATTTCATCAAGATAAATTATCTCAAATGATCTGTCAAATTGCTTTTATTTGAAATTGATGTACAACAAAAATATTTAAATACATTAGAAATTTAATTTTATCTGTAGAATTTTTTATTTCTCTCAATTTCTAAGTTTTTTTGAAGATGATTGTTTATTGATAAAAAAGTAACTCGTAAAAAAATTTTTTGATATTAAAAATTTACTACAACAAAAAATATTTGACTTAATATCTCCATATGTCATTTTCCGACTAAAAGCAGTGTAAAAAATCTCCAACAGAAGGCGCAAGGTCGCTGAATTGTCTCCTAACTAGAGAGTCAAATCTGCGGAATTGAGTTATAAAATTAAAATAATTTCTTTCACTCTTTTAAGAAGCTTGATCATCTGTCATTATTTTAGTTCAATTAATTATTAAACCAATTTTTTTAATTTCTAGAAAAAATTCTTTTATGCTTATACGCGGCCAGATTAGATCAAGAAAATAATTCAGAAGGGTTTCTTTATTTTAAATAAGACAAAAAAATTTCTAAACTATTTTTGAGAGTAAAAAAAAAATTCATTCAACTATTGTGATTATTGAACTACAAACATCTGTCACATTTCAAGAGCATTTAAAAAATCTAGCACTTTTCGAGAATTTTTGATCCATATTAAAACACAAGATGGTCTTCAAATTGAGTGCATGTGGGCATGTTTTTATAATTCCAAGATAAGGTATCTCTGAAAATGGTTTTTCATGTCTCAGAAAATAATGTAACCGAGTTTACACAGTCCATGAGTGTAATACATGAATGTCACTTTGTGTGTGTATGTTTATTCATATTGACCGGAGACGCGTGTTAGTAACAGTTACATCGAGTTATGGAAACAGGACCGGTTTTTCAGAGGTGTGTGCAACTGGTCCGGCAAATCGGCGCCACAGACGACGTTAGTTCGTTGGATCTCAGTCCCGGGTTTGATAAATCCAAGATATTCAATATAATACATATTGACTCAAATCGACGTGATGATAGAGTTTGAGTTTTTATTTTATTTAAAACCAATTTTTTTTTATATTTATTTCTTCCTAATTAATATTTTATGTTGATCTTTAGACATTTGATTTCATATTTACTGATCGAAATTTATCTAATCTGTTAGATCGAGGAGCTTGTATTACATGAATTATAATTTGAAATTGTTAAATGAATTCTTTTTTGAATTTGTCACGCGGCCAATGACCTAGTAAAGGAACATACATGTATAATACTGATTTATCAAAATTAATCCGATTAAGTTGTATCGAATAGAAGATCTTGCTATGGGCGGATGGCTGACTTCGATATTTTCGAATTTTTATTTATTAGTTGGATTTCAAGTAAAAAGTTTTTATCTATTGAAAAATAAAAAAAGAGTAAAACCAATAACTTCCCGAATTTTTGAAAAATTTTCAATTTTTCTTAGCGGGAAGTTAAAAAATTATTTTAGTTTGTTATTAAATCTAGTGAGTCATATCGACTGTTAAGTAGAAGGATCGAATCTCCAGAGTTTCCCTACAACACTTATTTTCATAATATTTATGATTTATAATTATAGAGAATGCTCGAATCCAAATGTGGTATTATTTAAATTATTCAAACTTCAGTATGTAATAAAATAAACACGTCAATAATCAATACGTTTGCTTCATTTAATCATTGAATATTAATGAGCATTAGAAAGTTGAAATGCAGCAAAAAATTTGCGTATATTATATTTTAGCAACTGAATAAGTTACTTATTCTTAAAACTGATTATTTTCTCTAAATATGATTATTTCACAAAGTAGATAAGACACAGATGGTTTGTTTAAATAAAATAAAAAATAAATAAAGATAAATAAAATTGTGACAGTAATCGAGGAAGTACCAGTGAATCACAGATTACATCATATTTAATGTTAGATTTAATTTAATTTAAATATTAATGAATATAACATGACTCCCGGCTACTAAGATTGCTCAACAACTTTAAACACTATTTAATAATATAAAACAAAATTTTACGTTTAATATTCACCCGAAGATAATTAAATTCTTGCATTAGCTTTAAAATTATAATAAATTAACATTTTATTTACAGTTAGCGGCACAAGCTCATAATCGCAATATTTACTACCACTTTTTTTTTTTTTTTTTTTTTTTTTTTTTTTTTTTTTTTTTTTTAAGAATAAAATTCGCCGATTTTAATGGAAAGCTATACGTTAAAAAATTTTAAGATAAAGCTAATAAAGCTATTGCTAAAAACCTTAAAAAGCACAAATTCAAGTCAAAAATTTTTTTAATTATTTTAAATTTTATTTAAAAAACCTATTTCGTCCTAATTGTAAATATTATTTGATAAGAAACTGAAACTTCAATAACTTAAATATCTAATCGATTGAATTGTTGCGTTAAATCCAATTTTAAGATTTTTACGCAGCAATTTTTCTTAATGGAAAATTTCTTTCTGCGTAATTTAGGGGGTGCGCTATACAACAAATAATTCCATGACATCTGGCGTAATTTCGGGCATTGTTGTGTAATAAATGAGTCTACGAGTAATTTCTCAAAAATTGGGATATTAACTAAGGCTTCTGTGATAGTAGTAACAATGATAATAATAGCGATGTAAACAGTACATGTGCACTGCAGTATGTAGTATGTAGTATGTAATATAATGATAAAGTATAAGTAAAGAAGAGGACAGTCAGTCACATCAATGAGCATAATAGAATAGAACAGACGGGATTTAAACTGTTCTCTACGTCTCTATCATTGTCCAAAGGCTTTTATTGTTGAGTTTTAGTGCATCACAGACTGTGGTGCGATGATGTACAATATATATCTCCATATATATGTGTATATATGTATATATTTTGCGTTGTATTCCATTCACGTTCGCTTGCGGATACAAAATGCTCCAGAGACGAGTCGTCTGGAAGCATCGCATCGTTGATGGTTGGGGTGGTTGGTTGGTTGGTTGGTTGGCTGGTCGAGGTGGTGTGGTGGGATCTAGAAACTAGAAACTGGGTACGCTATGGAGTATAAAGCACCCTCGTAACCCGGAAGCGTCCATGAACCAACACAATTGCCACTGCACGGACGAACTCAACGATTTTCTCTCTATTCTCGTGGAATAAAGAAAACTATTCGATTTATGAAGTGCGAGATCGAATTTTAAATTTTTCATCTTTATCTTTATCTTCTACCTTTACATTTTTTTTTTATATTTTTTAGTATACATAAACTGAGATGATAGGTAATTTGTGGAATGAAGACACGGCTTTGCAGTTTGATACGTGAAAGAGGCACTGCAATTGATTAGAGATAATAGGATTTTCTATTAGAAATAAGTACACGATAAATTTGAAAATAATTAATTGCTCATTTGAATATCTTAAAGCTCGCTTGCATTATTAGTGTATTAACTTGATTAAAAACCAGCGAATTGAATCTGAAGGCAGTGAATTAAATTCATCGATGAATTTTATTAGAGAAAAAATTGAGTTGTGATGTTAAAAGTCAGTTAGATATAAATGTTATTAATGTAATTAATTAGTGGATAAAAATTTAGATAATTTTTTAATTATTATGAATTCTTCTGAAAAGTTTAATTGGCAATATAACTGAAGAATATAATTATGAATTCAGTAAAAATTTTTTTGCAACAATTACATCACTTTTGCTTTGGTATTTATAATAATTATATATTATGTTTTTGGTAAATGAGGATGCTAGAAAATTTATTAGCACTTAAGACATGTAGGGGTGAGGAAACTAGTCAACCAGCTATTTCCATACCAATTTCTATTCTATTTCCGTTGACGTGGCAATTGCGTTCAATTATAGAACTGCAATATTGAGGTATATGCAGTCACGTTTTACCAATAAATGCAATTCCAAATTTTTCTATTATATCGATCTTTTATTTTATTTTTTTAATATATATTTGTATTCTAGTCGGGTTTAATAGACTAGTTTTATTTTTATATTCAAATTCTTACTGTGTAGTCTATTAGAAAATTTGAATAAAAGCTATCACGATTTTATTCTGCGTTATTTATAAATTTTTTTTTTTTTTCTGTAAGAGTATTGTTAAAGTGTATTCAATTAATTCTAAAAAAAGTTAAGGTAAGGTGAGTATCCCATTATTCATTTTGTGATAATGGAACCTTCTAACCGCCGAAGCGTCTAAAGCGTGCAATATACTAGAAAGGATATTAAATTAGTAAGTTATGATAATGATAATACTTAAAGTAGAAAGCACAAGCTCAATAGGCATTTTTATTTTTATTTTCAAATAACCAGAAATCTATTGACACGCTAATTTTTTTTATTTTTTATTGTAAAGGTACGAAGGAGGGTCTCAACATTTCGAAAAAAATTTTCTATACAAACTATGGCTTATATAATTTATAACACTTTTTTTAATCAACTGAAAGAATTGAAATTTTTTGAAAACGAGAAAAAATTGTGGAATTTTTGAATAATAAATAAAAAGATACATTTCAATTTATTTACATTTTTAAAACATAAATTACCCATGTTCTACATTATTAAGAGGTCAATATCCAACGACCCAGTCATTATTTCACCCGCATCTTTTTTTGCCCTCTTTGAACTCTAACGTCAGTTTACTGTCTAATTTTAATTAATGTGGAAGAATACCCTAAAATAATAACGAGAATAATGAAAAATTCGGAATAACTCATCTATTAATATAGAAATAAGCCAGACAAAAGATCGGAAAATACAAAAATCCACGTTTCATAATATACGGTGCTCATTCAATTTTTGATAAAGGATAAATCATGTTAGTAGTCTATAAACTAACCTGATAAAAAGGAAATTTATTTATGTTCATGATCAAAAAAAGGAAATAAATTAAGAAAAATAATAGATGAAAAACTTTAAGCTTAAACTTGCATAATAAACAAGAAAAAAATTTGAATTTCACGTTATAAATTGTTTTCACACAAAACAAAAATTACTTGATTCAAGTTGAATTAATTTGATTTATTTAAATAAATTTCTTAGTTAAAAAAATTTTTCTTGTTTTAAGAGTTTTTCTCTGGAATCAAAACAATGATTTCTTTTTTTATAATGCAGAAAAGTATTTATTTTTATCATATTTTTACACATCAACACGCATAACAGATAATACAAGTTTGATAAATCGAAACTAATTTTGTAGCGATAAAAGATTCGGTTGCAAATAATTCTTTAAACATGTTTTAAATTAATCCAACCTTCAATTCATTTAATTATTCACGACGCACATATATTAACAAGTAGAACAGATTTAGTCAAAATCCATAATTAAATACCAACATCCGCATGTGTGTTAAATTTAAACATAAAGCGATAAAGAAATTCCGCGAGCTTTGAATAATTTAATAACATTCCTCTCGAGTTAAAATAGAAACTAGGAACACTTTCAACTGTTTAAATAATACTGAGCAAACCCACTCATTTTTATTTATAACGAAAAAAAAAAAAAAAAAAAAGCTTTGCTTGCTTTGAATAAAAAACAAATTGGCGAATTCTAATTTCTCTTGAGTTTATTCAAAAATTTAAACAACTCCGTTTCCGGAATAGCGATACTTTACTTTAAATTTTTCGGAATTAGTCGATTTCCGATGAAACATTTCGATAAAAATTTCATAATGAGAATAGAGATTTATCGTTAATTTGATTAACGCGAATCATGACATTACTGATCGTGATAAAAAAAAAGGGTTCAACTTTTTAGTTTTATTCTTGTTAAATGCAGTGCAGTTTATCGCGAATAATCATTTCATCATGTTGTTTATGACGGAAGTGCAACATTGTATTCAGATACGCAGTGATGCGACAATTTTCAGGTTTTATGAGAGGCATAGAACATTGAATTTTTAATTTCTTCATTTATTTACGCAGCGTTACATTCAATTTTATTATTCACCCGATAAAATACAAGAATTAAATGGTAGCGGATTAGATTAGCGTGAATGATTCACGTAAAATGTGGACACTCTATTGGTTACTAAAATCCACCGCTCTGTTCAATATTTACACAAAATTTACCCGTAAGTTTAATAAGAAATGCGTTGTAGTTCGATTGTTTCAAGTTTTTATTTAAACTTGGGAATTATGGCTTATAACTGCTAATATTTATTAAAAAGCAAACGACAGAAAATAAATTTCAAACTTTATTCCGTCTATAAATTAACACTTACTCAATTAGTTCATGATATTGCACAATTAATTAGCTTTGAAACTTTACAAACTGGGCTTTAGAACGGTCCTCAAGCCATTATGCCTTCACTTGGTTAAATTTTCAAAAATCCATCAATAATTCAACTGTCAAAAGCTTAATTTCGTCCTTGTTTATCAAGACTAAAATAAAAACTATTAATCTAAGCCTACATCATCGCTACTTTCAAAAAGAATTTCTTGTTACCGATAAGAGTAGAACTCCCCAATAAATTGCTTCCAGACGTTACCGCATAGATGGCGTTTACAATTTTTGTACTTTTCCTGAATTCTTTAAAACTAGATATGTGTATTTTATCAGTAACAAAACATTATTTAACTTCCTTAAAATTTATATTTATTTTTAAATTTTAAACTTGATAATTTCGAATTGTAGCTCGTAATTGAATTTGATTTTAAAGAGACTAAGTAAATAAAAATCATCTCTAGGCTCAATAATTTTATAGGACACAGCCAATTGTAAAATAAAATTAATCTTTTTAATAGGCATTCAATATTCAAAATAATTTTCATTTCGAAAAATTTCGTTTTACCACATGATACTTTTACTCAAATTACATTTTATCAAACCGAACAAACTGGATTCATCATTATAAACTTCGATTCCTCCAATTAAAATTACATCGTTTAATTAAATACAAAATGAAAATTCGAGTAAAGCATCATCAAAATAGCAAATTATAATTCTGCGAATATCAATTGCTTAATAATCCAAATATCTACAAATAATGAATTGCAATCAGCCACTATATCAATAAAAAATGATCAATTGAAAATATTTGAGCATCCATATTTACAATTTACCGAGCGTTCAATTAATACGAAAGAGGCTAAATAAATGTAAATATCAAATGTAATGTCACTATACACATAAATAAGAGCAAAAGAATTTTTGTTTTTGTCGTTAAAAATATTAAAAAAGCAGAAAAAAAAATTCCTGAATTTTTTTAAAAAACGCAACTCGACATAACGGAATAGCTTCAATTTTTTTGCTCCCTGCTCCTCCTCCACCGCATTTTTTTCATCTACTTCTTCTCCATCTTCTATATTATTATTATTTTTTCCCCATTCATTCTATACTCTCTTTTTTTTCATGATAATAATTTTCTTTTTTTTTTTCATCTTCGTTTCCATCTCCATCTTGTTCGTTTAGACAGAGAAAACTTCTTAAGACCATCTCTGGAGATTACGATGAACGGGATCTTTGTTTATGTACAGTCTTATACATACATTCACGACTGGTCTCTCGTCTTAAGTCATTAAATGTCCGACAGCCATCAAGTCATTTGTGGTAAGCATGTCCATTCAAAGAATCCTCTTTACCTTATTTCATATATATTTACTCCTCTCTTTATTATGACACCTAATTTTAAAGTGCTTTTACAATAAACTAATATACAGTCAAAAATTTTTCTACTTGCTAATTATGTTTTTCTGACACAATTTATTAATTGTAAGATTTTTAAAAGCCAGTCTACTCATTTTTCTACATTAGTAACACTCTTCAACTTAATTTTAACATATGGTCTCGTCTTGTTTTGATAGATTGAAAAAATAATTTATTCGAACCATAGTTATTTTAAACCAAAAGACGATTATTATAACTATTTTTCATAATTTTTGCTTTTTTTTTTTAGCATAAATCTGAATGATTTAATTATCTACAAGAAGTAAAAAAACAAAAATATTTTTCAAAAGTATTTTATGCTGAAATGAAAATAATATTTACAACGTTTTCTTCTTTTTTAATTTTTTTTATCAATTATTACTTTAGTCTTGACAATAATTAATTATTGTGCCAAAGAAAAATTAAAAAATGTTGAAGGTTCTCTGGCGCAAAGTACTACCGGCTTCTAAATTTCCAACATTAAAATTCCAAAAGCTAACTTTACTTCTTCTTATCCAAAGTCGTAAACAATTTAGTAGATGCACTAAAAATTCTGCAGGTCAACTTTTATTTATTTTAACTATGCCTGTAGATAAAAATCTGTGATACGTTACAATGATATCATACGTTATAAAAATGCGTATTGCAGTAATAAATAATTAGCATTATCGAAATTTTCTATCAAGTATAAAATAACATGACAATAAAAATATTACAAATAATATCCAAACATCAGGATTATTGACATATTGACATCATATCAAACTTGCAATTTCTTTTATTGATATTGATGCAATAAATTTAGTGATATTGCAAATAAATTCAATGAAATAAAACATGTAATAGACTAAACATGAAATATAATATGTCTTAAGACTCAAGACCTGTCTAATCATATGCGTGCGATCTTTAGTAATTCAATCAAGGCGTTGCAAACAGATTCCACTTGGCTTCCGGTTGTGTCCAACAGTATGGCGGCGTAATTATTGTGGCTCGCCCACACAATCGGACCGTTACCGTAAAGGCATTTCATTGCTATGTGCACATTCAAATTTTTATCTTTTTTTTTTTTTGTCATTTTATTATTATTCGCGTGCTTTGTAGTCGACAATATTAAGCTTTCATGTGTAATATATATATGAGTTTTCATACATGAGGAATTTACATTGAAGTTAATGTAATAAAACGCAGAATTATTAAATATTTCTGAAAAGAATAAGTTTCAGAAGACATTTTGTAAAATTAATAATGTAGCTCGTTCCTTATCGAGCGGTTGATAACTTATCGGAAGAGATGGGTTCGATTGCTCGATTGGATGTGATTGGGAATTTGAATATTTAATTATTAAAATTATAGTTTTAAAAGCGAACTTGCGCTCCTCAAATATTAACTTTAATTGGGTTGATTAAGTGTAATTAAATGAGGATTCTGATTTGAATTAAAGTTTTCAGTAAGATGCTACTTTCATAGTTTCAGATAATATTACAAGGCAAAGTTAAGAGCTTTTGTTTATTTTTCTAAAAAAAATTCTAAAAGATACGTCTAGAATTTTGTTTTTAGTTTAAAAATAATTTTATTTAAATTTTTATAAATTAATTAAAAAATTCAGCAGCTTATTTTTGGAAAGTTCTTCCATTAAATACCAGAACTAATTTATTGATAAAGTGTGAATAATTCACATAACTCCGTACAAATATGTCAGCAATTTATAGACCGCAGCACTTTGCGTTGGAGGTGTGCAATTACTCAATATCGAGTAAATAGAACAAGTACGACATTATATAGAATAATAAACTATTCAAAATATTAAGTTAATTATTGAAAAAAGCAATTAAGAAATTATCAGAAGTGCTTAGCTCATTTTATTTAAAACTAAAACTTAGTAATAGCATAAATTATTTAACAATTAAAATAATGGCGTTGAGAGATTACGTTAAGAGTTTAAGTAACTAGTACCTACTAAGTTTTCATTAAAAAGTTATTAAAATTATAACGAATAAGATTCGATAGTTTTTACTGCATTGTATTAGTAAAATTTAACATTTTACATAGACTAATCATAGTCTGACTATTGGTGAGTATTATAAGCGATATTTAAGCACTTAAAACATTACTGATGATAGATTATCTATAGCAATAATTATTAATATAATTTAACACAAAGCTCTTTTTAAAGCTCAACAAATTATCAAGTAGTATGATGAAATTTTTAACTAATCAACTGCTTTGCTGCTGTTTAAGATTTAATATACTTTCATTGTGTTTGTAATTAAAAAAAAATTGCTCTCAATCCACGGAAATTAAAACAGGAAGTTACAAAAAGATAAATATGAGAAGATGCAAAATGCTGGGAAAAAAAATTGTTTTTAGCATCAGTAAAATCTTTGAAAAGAAAATACAAGTGTAAAAAAAATTTTGTCGCTCTAGGGAGATAGATGAAAAACTTTTTCCATTCCTTTTTGCAGCCCTTTTACTGTCTCTAAGGGGCATCCGTTGAAGAAAACTAGAAAACTACCTAAGTAAAAAGTAATAAAGACTGTTTTCTTCAGCATGACAACTTGCGTACTACTATTTCTTACTATTTATATTTCAATACCCAAATACATAGATCATCGTCACGGGAAATTCCTCTTTAGGATGTAAAAAAAATATGTCATATGTAACATTCATGATAAGTTGCTCCGTGTCTCTTTGATCATTTATCCTATAATAATTAAGTAATTATTTATTTTCCGTCCGTATCTTTTTTTACGATTAGATTCATGGGAATTACAGTTGATAGCGTTTTATTTTATTGTATAATATTGATATTTATGTTTTATAAAATGTGTGGTGATAAAAACTAAGAAGTACACGTACTACATTGTATTATAATATACATATATATATGAGCTATGACGTTCGAAGATAGAAATAATAATAACAATAATTAAGTCATTTTAAATATATCTTGTACCTTGACCTTTCATTTTTATCAAAATGTTTATCGCTAATAAAGTAAGCCTTGTTATTTTTTTTTTTTTATATACCGTTAATAAAATTATTTTTATAATAAATTAATAATCGATAGTTGATAATTGCTTTTAAGTAATAATTTTTATTAATTAAATTTTTTTATGCAACCAGGAAAGTTTATTATTTAACAAAGTTTTAATCTTTCGATACGTGTTATTTATTTTTTCATTTGAAAATTACTGAATAGTAAAAAATTTTTACAAAATTTAGATTTTTAATTTTTTTACAAACAAATCGTTTATTTAGAAAAAATTTTTTTGAAAAACTATCAAGTCAGTTAATTTAAATATTGTCTGTAATAATGTCTTCCAATAGTAACACAAAAAATTTTCAGTCACAGTTGCATTGAATGGTAAAAGTAAGTAATAACTACATATCAGATGTTAAGGGTGAGATAAAAAAGATTAAATGAAAATAATGCGGATAGAACCTTTGACGCAGATATAGAGACGGGAGATCGGGAGTGTAATAACTAAAATTGAATAACAACTTCAATAGAGGTATCTCTAATGTAAATAAAAGGGCTTTATCGAAAATTTGGTCCTGGTAATTTCGTAAGAGGATAAAAAGATCCTTTCGCATGGTACGATGCCGAACGAATAGGATAGACAGAAGGGTGAGTTCATGTCTGGCTTCTATTCTGCAATGTATACATTACACTATATATACATATATATGCGTATATGATGTATCTACACACGTGTTTGTATGTCTGTCTATATATAGACGCATAGACGTAATATTGACCAGATTTTAACGCGTAAAAGGGCACTTGAAAGCTGAGTACTAATGTATTATCGGCGAATACAAATTTATCTACAATATCATTACGTATATTACATTATCCAAGATAAAATAGATAGATGTAATATGAACTTATTAACTATCATGATAATAAACACATGATAATAATTCTTCTCGGATCGCGAGCACTACCTGTACGTTAATTGCCTACTGTACGTATATATCTAAAAATATTTAATTACTTATTCAAATATGCTAGAGCTTGCTAGTTAATTTTTATTTTTATTATGAAACTAGTCTTCATTATTAGAGTGTTAACTTAATTAAAAACCGGAGAATTGAATCTGAGGGCAGTGAATTAATGAGAAGAAATGAAAATTAAATTCATCGATGAATTTTATCAGAGAAAAAATTGAGTTGTTATTTTGAGATTCAATTGGCTGTAAATGTTATTAATATAATTAATTAGTGGATAAAAACTGACGATTCGAGCTTTCAGAACAAAAATAAATTGTTATCTCGATTTATTGGTCTTTAATTAGTGTTATGAAATAGATAACGTAATTGCTCACTACCTAGAATGTTTTTATTCCATTACTTGGTACTAAAACGCTGAACTTTTTTTTTTATTTGGTTTTGTTTTAGCAAAGTTAATGTGAAGTATATCTTTTAAAAGAAATAATTAGTCATATTTACTTAGACGATACTGAATGATTCTGAGCAAACATTTATTAAACTACCAGTTGTATACAGGGTTCTAGTTTTGTAAAATTAAGCAAGGTAAAATGGAAGACTTGATAAATTTGCTTTAAGTAAAGAAGGGCGCTGCAATCGTCACAAGGGGTGTATGTAATCCTCAGTGAGAAATTACTTCAAAGGTGATGAAGAAATTTTTTAATGTTGTAATTTTTTGAGCTGACAAAAAATTTAGATTGTTTTTATTCATCAAATTTTAAATGAATGGTTGTTTATTGAAATAAACATTAAAAATTATTTTTTGTGTCCGCAATATTTTTAATAAATCTCAGACTTCTCTTAGACTCATTTCAGACCATAACTTTAGTGAAATCATTTATGTATCAACTTTAATTATATACTATTACGTTTTTATAAAATAATTTTAAATTGGATGGTCTAAATTTATAAATAACTTTCGATAGTTCGAGTGTTTTTATCAATTACTATGTATTTATATTACATAAAAATGTCTAGAGGTTTTTATTTTAGACTTAAACGTTTAAAACCTGCGGTCTCTGTTTATTTGAACCATTTCATTGGATCAATTTCAGATTGAAAAAAAAAGTAAAATTAACTTTTGATTCATTCAAATGCTTTATTGAAATGTAAACAGAATCATAGGCTTATAATGGAGCCACAAATATTTTTCATGTAAAATTGTCAGAAAAAATAGAGGAATCTCTGTAGGTATACAAACGAATAGAGGCATGAATTAATTATTTAATTCATTATAGCAGAGATCAAATCGAAAATATAAAAGAGAAAAATTGGCTATTACATGGAATTTTATAAAATAAAAAGAAAATAAATAAATAAATTTATCTTGAATGTATATTTTTTCTATGAATACAAATCGGGTATCAATATTTATGCGTTTTCAGCGGATCGGATTTTATTTCATTTATAGTAAAAATCAAATGATAAATAAATAATACGTTAAAACTTTTTCCATTGGATAAAAAATTTCTATCGATTATTGTGCTCGGATAAACAAATAACAAAGCTTGTAGTGTAGGTGTATATGAGATGACAATTGTTTAAAAAAAAATAAAATATTTAACCAAATAATAAAAATTAAAGTGATGTTAGTTCTCCGACAGCAGCAAAGTACATTTCACTTGATATATAAATGTGTTTTAATGAATAGAACATAATAGTAGAACTGATATTATATATCGAATTTTATGTTACGAATACCAATCTCCAATAACTATTCTGTATTGTCTCGTCACAATGACACCCATGAGTATTATCTCCGTCTCACTCTCACGTGTGCTTTCTCATTCATTGTACTAGTTAATCGTGAATCAGAAATGATTGAGCGACATATGGACCGAACAGATCAAAATAATTATAATAATAATAATAAATCATTTTTAAATTAAAGTGCTCGGAGAAAAATTATTAATTTTTATTCAAAACCAAAACATCCGAAATCGAGAGTAAAATAAATAATTTTTATTAAGTCTATAATATTGTTTTTTTAATACCGGAAATTTTAGATGACTCAGAAAAATATTTGATAAAAAAAACTGAGCTAAATAGGGAATTACTCATATTAATTCTTCAAGATAAATTGCTTTTGAAAATTTTATTTAAATTTTCTAGCAAGAAAATAAAATTTCTGAGAATTCTTTTTAGAATTGTAATTATTCTATTGAGATAAAAAAAAGTATAAAAATATTTAAAATACTACTTAAGGCTTTTATGGACTCGGAATCTCTAAATTCAAAACATCATAAATTTAAACTTGAAATGTAAAAAATTCTGATGGTATACTACTATTATTTTTCTCAACCTTTTTAATGCCGGAAATTTTTTAGTAAAGCAATTATTTCTGCTTATTTATAGTTTTTTATTTTTATAAAGAAAAATTTAATTGATAAGAATTTTCTACTTATTTAAATTTCACTCTACAAATAATAAATAAGACATGACTCACGTTAGTAATTTTTTACTATCAGGTAATTTTTATAAAAGAGAGGAAAAGGACTCATTACATTTATGACCTTTCACTCAGAGATAACTTTTTTTTTCAGCAAATTTGTTCTGCAAATATTGCATAAGCTAAGGTTTCTTTATCATATCATTTAAAAATTTCTCCAGAAACTTCAAACTAAACAAGAAAGAATTTTTTTAAAAAATACATATAACAATTATTTTAAATTCTCGGAATGCACTTTTCAAACTTTTACTCCAAATAACTGAAAAATTGACATTTATCCTTTTTTAAGTTAGAGCTTGTACATATTAAAAAAATGTGTTTTTAACTAATGATTAAATGTATGCCCTAAAAAAATTCTAGTGCTGCAGTTTACTAAAACTTAATCTTCTTAACGAATCAAATTAAATAAGTAGGTATTTTTTGTGCACAATTCATTTATTAAAATCTAACGCTGATTTAAAACATAAAAGGCTACTCTTTTTCACAAACACTTTTAGGGTAATGAGCGACTTAATTATCCTTATTAATATAAGCTATCATTACTCTTGTTATTACTATGACTACTGTTAATATTAATTAAAATTTTTATTATTAAAATTATTTTTAATAATCTCTGTTGTAATAAGCCTAACTAACATTTGGAAAATAAAAAAAAAAAAAAAGTAATTATTTAAAATTTTGATTTTGAAATTGAATTTTTTTTAATATTAGAATTTTTTATCAACAAAAAATAGTCAGATATCCAATTAGTTATTTTTTAATTAAAAAGATATTATTAAACAAAAAAAAATCTTATGATAATTAAGTTAGCTGACATTTAAAAATTTGAATAATTTATTTTATTAAAAAATTATGTAAAAAAAAATTGAAAGAAAAAATTGCACATGTAAAAAATTTTAAAAATTACACATGCAATTTTTTAAAAATGTTTTTTTATTATAATTGAATAAATGAAAAAAAAAAATTAAAAACATCGGCTAACTTTAGTATTGTAAAATCTTTGCATACAATTTTAAAAGTTTTTTCAACATTTCCATTAAAAATTTACCTACACCTGCTACTTTCACCTCATTCTAATTTTTCAACCTAAAATTTCGATAAATTTTTTCATTTTCATACCGTTAGCCCACGACTAAATCTCCATGAATCTTTCTCTAAAATTCTTAAACAATATCAAATCAAAATGGACCCCAAAAATGAACAAAACAATTATCCTAAAAATTATAAATACAAAAACGAAAGAAGGAAACTTGTTGTCTCCACTCCCTTTTGAAGTACTCCCCATATCCACAAGACCTTCGACTATTTTTACGATTGACAAGCCGGCGACTTGCGTCGCATTCCATTGCTTTGTCGCGTACCTTTTTTATTCTTTTCTTTTCTCCATTTTTTCTCTCCGATACAAGTAGTGAAGAGATGGAGAGGATAAACGTATAATAACAATATACGGTACAGCACACGATACACTGTTGGATAGATGAGTGTATCTAAATGTACAGAGCAGAGTGAACACTGAAATAGTGGTTTTGTCATGTCACGAGACAAACAGAAGCTTCGGAAATCATTTGTCATATTTTAATAGTCTACCTAAACAATTGTAATTAATTATTCATACGGTCAGTAATAAATAAATAAAATAAAAATAATTTTAATAATAATTTATGTTAAAAAAATTTTAACTTCGGAGTTAAAATAAAAAAACTATCATTTTTTTCTTGGAGTTGGTGACGGGCAATAAATATAAACGCCAAGGAACTTTGGCATCTAAACGTCAAACATTTTATAATTTTACTTGAATTTTTTGTTTACAGTAAAATTGATCTGAAAGTGAATTTAATAACGCTTACCTCGTTAACAGCAGCATAAACCTCGCCGAAGACGAGAGCGCACGCAACAATCCAGTATATCCTCGGACGCATTTTTTAAAACAAAACTATAACTGATAACTGATACTTGAACGTCCGTTCTCACGGGGCTCCACCAGAGCCCGGCTACTGAAATCACTGGATTTATTTTTACTATTGTAATTTTTTATAGCGACAATAATAATAATAAGAATATTATTGTTGTTTACTGTTGTTACTAATAATTTATTTAATAATAATAACCAACGTGTAAACGTTGGATTATTGGACACCAAAAAAACTCCTAACAAGAGCAACAATCTAACACACACCACACTGATCGATGAACCAAGAGACACTGAGGGCGCGACAATCGACGGCTTCTTTTCTCTTTTCACAAGATCATTCCACGAGCATTCACGAGTCCCAGCGCCTTTTTTTTTATTTTATTTTGAACGCATTCGGGCGGCCATTTTGAAAAATGCGCGCGCTCTAGTGGAATAATTCTAAGGCGGGAAATTTTAAACTTTTAGGATTTTTTTTAAATACATGAATAAATTTTTTTTTATTTTTATCAAAAATATGGAAAATTTATGAGATTAAAGTTAGCTGTGACTTTACAATTGTTTTAATTTTTTTTAACAAATAAATTATAGCAAAAAAAAAATTATTAAAAAAATGGACTTGTAGAAATTTTGATAAATTAGAAATGCAATTTTTTAAAAATAATTTTTTTGTTAAAGAAAATTAAAAAATTGTCAAGTGACAGCTAACTTTAATGTCATTAAAGTTAGCAGTCACTTGCTTATTTGAAAAATTTTTTATATATTCATTCCTTGATACATAATAATGTTGTGTTTGAATTAAAAACTTTTTTATCTGTTTCTATTTATGTTACTGCAGACTTGCAATTAAAATTTTATAAACTTTAATCATTAATGAATAATTCAAAGCTTCGATAAACTCTATATTTTATAGTGCGTTTTCTACTTTTATGGGTAAGATTTAATTGATCATGATATATGAGTTGTCATATATAAATAGTATTATTTTTATAAAGCTTGAATTACAAATTAGTTTCTTATGAAAGCCAACATTCAAATTTTATAATATTTTCTATATTACTCATCATTTAAGTTGTGATAAAATTAAATGAACTAAGAATATGCCTGATAATACAATTTATCTTTCTGTTAATTTAAAAATAAAATGATTACTCAATTTAAATAAATTAATCAATGAAATGAAAAAGTCTGTTGTATGTGAAACAATAATTATACAAAAGTAAAAATCTGATAACTTTTATGAATTTATAATTAAATTTGATTTTAAAAAGTGATTGCATACAAATGTTGAAAAAAAAATTTTACATAACTTTTTTTCGTTGTTTTGATATTTAAGTTAGTCACTAAAATATATACATATGGTCTGTTGTCTTCAGTATCACTTAAAATTTATTTAATATTTGTCGAAAGAAATTAAAACCAATATTCAGCTAAATAATAAGTTGAGCCGATTTTATCATATGACTATCCTGGACACAAAATTTTTCTTATTCTCTTAATAATGTAGATAAGAGGTACAAAAGTAATGAAATACTTTATTACAATTAAACTGATAAAAAGAAAATTTATTTGAAAACTTTACACAAAGCATAAAAAAGTGATCCACTAATCTAATTAGGCCACTAAATTACAAGCATTAGTATAACTTTCCCTCAAGTATAACAACATTTTTCAATTGATGCATCGCGAATCAAGTTATTGTTAATCTTAAGTTTTTTTTTTTATTTATTTAATAAGTATTTTTGTTTGGTGAGTAAGACAACAACTCAGGTCTTTACTTTTTGTCCATGGTCTGGATTCGTGACTTATGACGAGTGATGGCTTCTTGATGACGTTTTATTTGTTCCTCATGGAAAGAAATTTCATCATGTAACTCGTCACGTAATTTAGCCAACTGATCTTTCGACTGAAAAGTTATAAATATTATTAGTATTTAATCAATTATTACTTAGACTTCTAAATATAATATAACATATTTTACTTTAAGTCATACGATCGTTCCTGTCAATTATAATTTGTTTATTTCATTATCTTCAAACTATTCATATTTAAAAACTGTTGATAAATACTAGCAAAATTAATGAGACTAAAATAGAACCGTAAAATTAAAAAATTTTATCAGAACAGTGTATAGATACAATAGCAATGAGTCAAGTGTCCTGACTATTTATTATTGTTTATACAAATGTCAGTAACAAATAATGTTTCAGTTTGTTGTGCAATTACTCGGACCAGTCTTTTTATTTATAAAATAAAATCAATATTTAGAAACCTAAAAAAGAAATGATACTGAAATTAGAAGACGTTTTTTTTTTAATTTTACTTAACAAACAAGTTTATATATTATTATAATTTTTTTATGTATTTTTCAAAAAAAAATATATCAAAATTTTCCAAAAAAAATGAAAATTAAAATAGTAGACCCCAATTGTAAAAAATTACTAAAAATTTACCTGGTTGTAAAAATATTGATCTTCATTAGCAGCTTCCATTTTACCAAAGGAACCACCAGCTTCACGAATGCTGCCGCCACCACCGCCTCCTTTTCCAGCACCAGAACCACGTTCTCCAACCATTCGTACTTGACTAAAAATAATAAAAATAATTACAATACTGAAGTTAGCAGTCAGCTGTTAATTTAAAAAATTTTTTTAATACATCAATTACAATAAAAAAATGCATCTAAAAATTTTCACTTGTAGTTTTTATTAATTTTTACATGTGAAACTTTATAATTTAATTTTTTCATAGTAACTTAATTGCTATAAATATCTAAAAAAAAAAATTTATATCTGTCAATTTCAGTATTGTAAATAATTAATAAAACACGAAAAAAAAAACTTTAATCCAAAAAATAAGTACTGTAAACTGATTGTCAAATTAATGCGAATATTTGACACAAAAAACCTGACAATAAATCTATTTAAAACTCAATATTTATCTAGACTATACTCAAATATTACATAATTGTCTGGTAATTTGTTACACCGAAATTTTTACCTGATTTACTGTCTACGCCCAATCAATTGAAAGTACTTCAATCAACTGACAATCAAAATAGTCTTTATATGAAAACTCTTTGTCAATCATGAGTATAAATAAAATCCATTTGATTGGAAGTAGAAATAAACAATTGGTTGCCGGTAGATTGACTTTATACAAAAAAAGACGATGACCGCTTGCAATAATATTTTTATCTTGTAAAAGTGTTATTAATAAATTTATTTATTTAGTTTTTCATACCTTAATGAAGCCATTGTACGTGAGCTAATCAGTAGAGCACGCTGCATTTTTTATTTTAATTGATTTCGAAAGATGTTGATCTGGATCTGCAATTAGCAATATAATAATTTTCAAGAGAATATTATGAATATATCTACGCAGTACGCAATAACCTGTGATATTTTATTTTTATGAGAACGCCGACATAATTAATTAAACAGTTTACTAGTATGTCGACGGCGGAAAAATTTCAAATTTTTCGCGCTAGATGTCAGGTAGTTCCGGTCAAAATATTTTCATTTTTATTTAAGTTTTAAAAAAATAAAAAACAACATTTAATCATTTAATTATTTATTAATCGCTTAAAAAAATTTCTAAGTTGATTTTTATTTTTAGTTTTATAATTTATTGGGCGTAAATACTCAACCCGTATTTAAAATAAAAAACTGCCGGGGAAAATGACGGGCGCCATCTTGTGGACACAGAAAGCTCATAACCAGCACAGCAGAGCACAAGATACGACGTACTATCGTTCGCGACAGGAGAATCGAATTCTTCATGATATTTTACTTCCTTTTTAAAAGAGTTTTAGAATATTTAAAATACTAGGGCAGTTTATTAATTAGAGAATAAATAAATTAAAGAAAAATATTGAAATTAATATAGAAAAACTTTAGAGAAGTCTGGTGACAATTGATACAAGATGAACAATTGTCACCATTGTTGTTGTAGGATGACTAGACATAAAAAATTATGAAAATTAACTTAGCAGATAGTTGATAATTTTAAGAATTTTTGTAACAAATAAAATATGGCAAAAAAAATTTATAAAAAAAATTGACATTTAGAAATTTTAAAAAATTACAAATGCAATTTTTTTAAAATAATTTTTTGGAGCAAATTTATTTGTTAAAAAAAATTTTTAAATTGTCAAGTGACAGCTAACTTTAATTTCATGTATAAAAATTAAATTAGCCAAAATCTGAAAATTTTTTAAATCTTTTTTTTTTAAGAAAAAAAATTTTTTTTAATTTTTAGTTCAATTTTTTACTAATTTATTGATTCAAAAAATCGAAAATCAATTTTAGTATCGCGATAATTTTTTTAATGAAAATTAAGTTAGCCGACATCTAAAAATTTTTAGAATGTTTTTTTATTGACTAACTTTTTTTTTTCAATAAAAAAAAATTATAAAAATTTTCAAATGTTGGCTGATTTAATTTTCATATGAATGGAAATTGACAAACAGTTGATGTGTTGAAAGTGATTTGGGTTTTTAAGTGACTAAATAAAATACAATGTGCATTTTTTTTTTTAATTATAATCATTGAAGTGGCAAAAAAAAATATTATAAGATTTTTAGATGTTTGCTGGTTCAAAAATTTTGGTATGTATTTTTTTTTTTTTTTTTTTTAATTAAA
>JZSA01004142.1:0-17999 GCA_000956155.1 Cotesia vestalis | reverse complement strand
AAAAATTTTTGTTTGTTTTTTTTTTTTTTTTTTTTTTAATATAAAAATTCACAAAATACTTAAACTAGAAATTTTATTATTTTTCAGGTGTGATTACAAGTGAATAATAATTTTTTTGTGGTGATAACTATGAAGTATGATCCTGTTTCTGGTGCCTTCATGATCCGGTAGCAGTCCATCATCCGGTAGCAGTCCCTCATCTGGCATCGTCCGGTAGAGAAATAGCAGTTAAGTGATCTTGGTTGGCAGTCAAAAAAATGACACTGAAATAAACAAACATCTAACAAGTTCCTGGATTTTTTTTTGTCGAGATAAACTAGCAGAAATAACATTATTTTGAGAACGAATAAGTTATCAGTTCAAAACACTCAGTTTTTAATTAATATTGTAACAATAGTAAGTCAGTAGCTCAAAGGAAAAATTAATATCGTCAGGTGTATGTTGATTTCAGTATCATTTAAAAAATGGAAACCCTTCTGCGTATTATTTCTCTGCCGAGGTTTGTTGATACTTTATTCACATTACAGATTTCTAAAGGGGCATGTCTAAATTTATTTTTTCCCAAGATATTTATTTTTAATGAAAATTAAGATTTATTTATCATGATCTTTGTCATTTAGACCATTTCTGATAGACACATTTAACTCAGTCACTTGTACAATTTGTTTATTCAACAGCATTTATAATTACAGATTAGCCAATCTTTTAAATAAGCATCCGATTTTTCTATCATAAATGTTATTACTCTTTATTCTTACATAATATATAATATATCATCTCACAAAATGAACTAATGTAATATGAGTACGTGGATTTGAAAAATAAAAAAATTCAGTGGCGAGCTCGGGTAACCAGATTGAATAACTCGTTCTCAGTCACCCTATCGTAACTGAGTCGGGCGTTTGTTGTCTTCTCAGCGATACATTTTTATGTCATTTGGTCTTTTTTTGTAATTGTAAAATAATTTTTACAAATTTTTTCTAAAAAAAACTTCAATAGAATTGTCTTCTAAAATAATTATTCGCGCAGTTTGGGAATTTTTATCACCCTGCATCTTCGTCAGAATAAATTGATAACATGGGTCGTGATCCAGAAAACATAATCTCACTTACTAATTATCCATGTATTACATGAATTTCTATTTAATCAATTACTTTCAGTGAAATTGTTTAAAATAAGTTGTGAAAGTTTTAAGAAGTGTTTTATTTTTCAAAATTTTCAAGGTAATTATTAATTAATAATTATTTATAAAATTTTCTGCTGCATAATAAGAAAAGTTCAAGTTATTAATAAATAGTTTATTGAGTAATGTGTTACCTACATTGTTATCTTAATGAGAAATAATAATAATGATGATTATGTTAATCCTAATGACAGACACAGAAGATTCTTTATACACACAATCAACAGATTGCGGTATAAATTTACGATTATGTGCACTTTTCAATAAGTGAACTCATTATTCTTCTAACTAATATGAGTGCACTTATATTACATACCTATTAACTAGTTCATTAGATAAACATTTCATCGAGACGTCTTTGGTCATTTCAAGCTGAGAGTTTGATATTTTCGCATTTGCATTATTAAATAAATTACACTTAGTGAAATTTTTTGTAAAACATTTGTAATTAATTTATTGTATTTTCTTTGAAGATGCAACCACGGTGTAGACAAAGTGTAAATGAAACTGCCCTGTGTTCGCCGACTAATTTAACGTTGTCATGGAGGAATATTTGTTACAAAGTTAAGGTAAAAAAAAATGACAGTTACGTGATGGATTTTTTCAAAGGTCGGCGAATGGAGTACATCAGTATATTGAATGGAGTCAGTGGTGTTGTCAAATCTGGCACTCTGATGGCAATTCTAGGATCCAGGTATCAGTTAATTGACTTGGTTCTTGGTAATCCATTTGTAATTCTTTTGATGTTTTTTATTTTTAGTGGAGCGGGTAAAACTTCTTTGTTAGCAACGATTAGCAAGAGAATAAAAAAAAGAACGACAGGGGACATTTTATTGAATGGAAAATTGTTTACTCGTGAATTAATGGCGAAAATTAGCGGTTTTGTACCCCAGGAAGATCTGGCTGTTAAATCACTTACTGTACAAGAACATATGGAATTTATGGTAAATTAAACTGATGAAAAAATTAACTTGATTTGAGAGAAAAAATTTTGAACTACACAGTAGAAAAAAAATTTTTTATCAGTAGAATTAAATTTTGTTAAAAAGCATTTACAAAGTACAGAAAATTAAAATTTTCTGTAAATTTTCTAAAATTTAATAGTTTTGAAATTTAATTGAATAATTTTAATCCAATCAAAAAAACAGGCTAAAATGAAAATAGACAGACGTTACCGTCGAGTAGCTCGGAGTCAAAAAATCGATGCGCTGCTTCTAGATCTAGGATTAATCGAACTTAAAAACTCAAAATTGTCAACTCTGTCAAACGGCGAGTGGAAAAGAGTATCTTTAGCTGTTCAACTTTTGACAGAACCAAAAATTTTATTCTGCGACGAACCAACCACTGGATTAGACAGTTATTCAGCAACAGTGGTCATAGATGCGCTAAAAAATATTGCAGTTAAAGGCAGAATTGTTATTTGTTCCCTCCATCAGCCTGCTTCTGGCTTACTGGATCATTTTCACAAAATTTAACTCCTTGCTGCGGGTAATTTAGCGTTTCAAGGAAGTCTTTCTGAAGCTACTGCATTTTTCTCAAGGTATTTTCCAGAAAACTTCGATTGTAATTTCCAATTGGTGAATTTTTTATTTAATACTTCCTATAGTTTAGGTTACAATTGTCCATCAATCTATAGTCACGCTGAATTTTTTGTATCACTACTATCTATTATTAGAGGAAATGAAGATGAATGTTTCAAAAAAATAAGTATAATTTGCGAGGAGTTCAAAAAATCTGTATATGGAAAAAAAATGACCACTTCTATTGAAGAATCTTATGCCGGAACTTCAGTAGATATTGATGATGGAGACGGTAAAGAAATTCAGCATCCGATATTCGCTGCTAATTACTTACCACTGAATGACTTTAAAAAGATTCCTAGTTTCCAACAATTGAGGTGGTTAATATGGCGCAATTACATTGACTATAAAAGAAACTCATCGTCAATTTTTTTAAAATTTTTGATCTACATAATTGGGGGATTGATTCTTGCGACTCCTTATATACATGTTACGAGGAATATCGACCAGCGCAGTATACAAAACGTTCAAGGTTTGATGTATTATATTGTGACTGAGACAATATTTACCTTTCATTACGCTGTGTTCTACACGTTTCCTAAAGAAATGCCACTTTTGTTACGCGACATGGCTAATGGACTCTATTATCCTCTGCCTTATTATGTCAGCAAAGTTGCCGTAATGGTGAGATAATTTTTTTACGAAAAAGAGATTTTATCATAATCGTAAGAAAGATGATTTTAGAGTTTTCGTATAAAAATAATTTTATGGTAGTATTAACGATTTTTGCATTGTAGTTTTTTATTACTATACGATAGTAATCCTCAAAATGAAGTGATTGTAAGGTTTACCATTTACACTGAGGGAAAAATTAATTTGATTCAAGAAAAATATCCTTAAATCAACAAAATTATTTTGACTTCTATTCTATTTATTTCAAGGCGTTGAAACTCTTTCTACAAAATTAACTTTTCGCTTTATCATTTTTTTGTAGTGATTTCTGTGCAGAAAAAAAATCATTTTTTGAATTATTTGTATCATTATTTGAATTTTTCCAGATACCAGGATCAATTATCCAACCGTTTATTTATTCAGCGTTGATTTATTGTATCACTGGATTAAGAGGTGGATTAATAAGTTTTTTATATTTCGTTTTACCAGTTGTACTTGGGGCCATATCGGCTGGCGCTCTTGGTATTAACCAACCATTTCTCTATCGTAATTATATTATTACTATAAATAATTATTCGCCACTCAACCATTAATTTATGAACAGGATGCTTGATGTCTGCATTGTTCGACTCCTTTGAAACTGCATCACTGTTATCAGTTTCTCTCGACTTTCTGACACTCATTTTCAGTGGAGTTTATCTCAATCTCGGGTAACCGCGTTCTTTACAATGATAATAACAATAATTTTTATCAATAACTACAAACTACAATTAACAAATTGATTTTTTTCAATGTTAAAGAAATCTACCAGCGCGTATATCATGGTTAAAATATATTTCACAATTCTACTACAGTACAGAAGCTGTTTCAGTAACTCAATGGCGCGAATATAATTATATAAGTAAGTAAATATTCAAAGTATACTTAACTTATCAATTTTATAAAGTAATTCACTAATCAAATAATTATGTAAATAATTATACTGCTGCTAAATTTATCATTCTTGATTAAAAATAAATTATTTGCTCAAGATTGTTCGACAAACGTTGACACACCGTGTATAGCAACTGGTGAACAAGTTATGGAAAATTTTGGATTTGCACCTGACAATTATTACATCGACTTGATGGGTCTACTCGCTATTTTTACTTTCAGTCATTTTGCAGGTTTTATGGCTATTTTCTACAGAAGTTTCAACGAGCCCGTTTATTGAATCATGTTTTTATTTTTCAAGAAAATTTTGAATCATAAACACACGGAAAAAACAGATACGAAATAAATGGGGCATTCCACGCCTAATCGGACGGTTTGAAAAATTTTAATTTTTTATTTCCTCAATTTTTTATATTTTTAGGTAATTGTTCCTATCTATTTTTAATGTGTAGTACGTGAAATTGGTTAATCGTAAGTTAAACTCCATATAATTATTTTTGTACCTCGTTATCTGTCGAAAGTTTACTTGCAAATGTTATTTTTCAAATAAATTAATTATAATCAAAATTAAATCTGTAAACATTAATAAATTTTGTCTTTTATTATTATTATCAGTGTTAATATTTTTTGTAGTTAAAGTTAAGATAAATTTTTGCATCAAAAACTTTTGGTAATGACAGCCGTAAGTTTTCTTATCAATAAAAAAACTTTCTAAAAATAAAATGCAATTATTATTGAGTTTTGTAAGAGTTACATAAAAAAATAAAACTTCTTGATCATTGCTCAATTTTTTTGTCATTAGTGATTAATAAGTTTAATAGACGTTAATTAACAAGACTCCTTATTGGCACAAAAAGAATTTTGTTTTATTTTTTCGGGATTCCCATAGGTTCTTTTATTTTATCTAGATTGCGAAATGTTTTATTAGTTAAAAAATATTTCAAAATCGACACGCGTTGCCACGTAAATTTTAGAATTTTGAACACATATTTACGATCTTAACTACAAATAAAAGAAGGCAGTTATAACTTTTATGTATTAGATAAAGATATTTTTTGCTGAGGTATAAATATAAGAGAATCAGATTCTAATCACTCAGTATTGTCAATTTTTCGACATTGCTTTTTAAAAAAATAATAAAACTTCAAAAAATTTTTTACGATGGTCAGCTATCAATTTACAGTGTTTATTTCACTAGTATTGGTCTATACTTGTTCGAATGCTCTTAAATTTGAAGCCGTATGTATTAACTGATAATTTCAATAACTGATAATTTTTTTTCAATTAAAAAATGGTTGATCAGATAAAAACTGCTTTCAATACTTTCAAAATTACATAAAATGATTTGGACCACACTCTGTTATACAATGAACTACATATTATTTCACACTTGTCTTAAATACACCCCACTCTCAACACATTTAGCTGTCATATTATCATAATAACTTTATGTACACAAAATTCGTCTTGTAAAAATAAAATTAATGTAATGTTGTATCAAGAAGACCTTGATATTAGCCTTCAGGCATTTGAAGTCTTGTCAGAATAAAAACAGATCAATAATATTCAATAAAATAAATGTTCCATCGATTATTCGGAAAAATAATGTCATCAATGTTTTATCATTAATTTCTTTCAATACTTTTTTTATTTTTAGCCAAAATGCGCTATTAAAACTTATTGTGGAAGAGATAATGCGATAGTGAAGCTTGTTCCACAGAAACGATTTAACGGATTAATTGGAACGGACGTTCAGAAACCAGAATGTAAACGTCGATTCACATCTGAGGAGAAATCAATTTTATTTGATGTAAATTTCAAAAATTGTACATTAGGATCAGATACATTTATGTTACATGTTTACAACCCTATAATGTTAACAGAAGATTTTGGATTCCGTGGACCAGCTTTGATCTCTGAACAAGTCATTTGTAAGGAGATGAACTACAAATTATAATGATTTTTGCAAAATCTCAAAATCGATTCTATGAGTAAAAAAATAAAAAAAATGAATAAATCATTTACACAAACTTTTTATTATATACCTCAACAACACCCAAAAACGACAAATTTTTTTTTTTCAATATTTTATTTTTATTTAATTCAACAGAATGTGTCCTTGCTAAAAATGTTATTGTATCAACTGAAGATTATATATTTTTTTCGAGCTCAAACAATTTTTAATTGAATGTAAAAGAACAATTAAAAGCTAAAAATAATTTTTACACAAAAACTTTTTTGATTTGAACATTTTATTAATTACTTATTGACTTTATAAATGTACATTTTACATATTACGAAATAGTTTGACGTTAAATTTATATCGAATAAATTATTAGCGGCTGATAAATCTAATAATTCATCGATCATTTTTAGCAGTAATGAATTTTATGTTCAATTGATTAGTCACCGTACGTCTAATATAAAATGTTTTTCATTAAATTAAAGAGATATTGAACTGCAATCAGAGAATCGAATTCATTTAGCAAAAAATTTTCTGCCTACTCATTCTTAATAATTAGTCAATTAAATATTTTTAAAATAAATTCAATTATTTGTTTTGAAAATTACGATCTGAGTATGAATTACTCATAAATTCATCATGTTAGATCAATATCAATAATGATTAATTGACTGTAAATTTCATAAATTTATTATACTTTATCTGGAATACTTTTTTGAACCGTGACTAACATTGTATAAAAATGCTCATTTATTACCTTTTTACAACAAAAATATTTATTTTCAATTGAATTTTTTTTTTGTTATGGTAATGCATCATAACCGCATTTGTTTAATCATTATAGTCACCCAAACAGCTGTACTGCAGATTAAACGAAAATAAATGAACCAAGATAACAAAAGAGTTTTATGTAAAAAGAGTGGGGTTTTTAATTTTATGTATATATATGCGAAGAGATCGAAAGAAATTTATTCAGTTCACTTTGAAACAATTCAATCGAAACTAACTTGTTAAATACAAAATATAAAATCAAAATGGTTAAGTTATACTTTCTTGCACTCGCTGCGGTAGTTTTAGTTCTTGTTCCGTCAGACGTTTCTGCTATTGTAAGTCATTGAAACAATTCATATATTTTATTTTTTGTGTAATTTACATTAATATTTAAATCTACACTGACAGAAAAAATTTCTTTTGAAAAAAATTGGAATTGTTGTGATAAGAAATTAAGTTGTTGAAAATGTTTAATAATTTTATTTCTTAGCTGAAGAAATCAAAATTTTTCTCACAGTATGTTTTTTATATTCAATAAATATAAAAAATTAATAATCAATAATCATTTACAGAGCAATTTCCACTACAAATGTAATGGAGGAAATGTTCTAGTAAGTTTTACCCCTTCGAACGACCACTCTGGAACAGTGACCGTCGGGGGCTCTCATAATCCAGCTTGTTCAGTATCGTACGCAGTGAATGAAGCTTTTACACATACCTTTAACTTGAAAAAATGTGGAGGTTCAAATATGAAGGTAAAAATTATGGAAACCAAGACAGTAGTTAACGGTGGATCAAGTTCTTCATCATCTTCATCTGCATCCCAAACTATTAACTGCTAATTTTTTCTAACTAATACTCTTTGTAATTATTTTATCAAATTAAATTCATTTATTTGTTAATTTGCTCCAGAAGTTTTATTGTAAAATAGTTATTTAATAATTGATGGTTAAATATTAATGTATACTTATTAATTTTCTTTCGAAATATATGATTATTTAATATTACATGCAATTGAATGTTTTTTGAATTCTTGTAGCATCTGATTTAATGAAATTTTATCGAATTTGGTTTAAAAATTTTTTGAATGTTTTGTTTGAAGTGAGTAAATATATTTGCAGATTTTTGGATGAGTAGAGATTAAAAATATTTCTTTTTTGAATTTGCTAGAGTGATTACTCGAAGACAAATGATCCGATCACTACCAAATTTTTTTCTGTATGTTCTGTATATAGTTCTCCATATGATGACCCTCCAGTTTTTTGATCTAATCAAAAATCGAATTTTGGCAGGTCAAAAACGACCGAAATTTTGGGATAAATATCCATTTTATTAAAATTTTTTTCATATTATTTACCAAAATTAATTAAAAAAAAAAAATGTTCAAATTGATCTTTGGATAAAAATTCAAAATTAGTGAAAATTATATTTTTCTTTAACAGTAAAAAAAAATTTTATTATTGAAATCAAAGTATAAAAAACTTGTTCGACAGCTGAGTACATCGAAATTTTTTCGTCATTATTATATTGAATTAACATCTTCCATGTTATCAATCATTACTAAAATTTATCGAATTTTAATAATTTTCGTAATCAATCGTTTTACCACACATTATTCATACCAACAATTTTTTCTGAGTGAACATATTTTCTAACCAAGGGAACTATGCTTTATGATTTACAATGAGTTTATCTCTACAAAATTTGTTAAATCATTAATTTTGATTGCTCTTTTTTTAATCATAAAATACACGTTTTTCGTAAATTTGTGTGTTTCATAAATTGTTTGCGTTCAGCCTGGATGATTAAAAAAATAATATTTGTTTTTAGAAATTGTGTTCACAAGTCTGAAAAAATATTATAGCAAGAACATAAGTAAAAATTCAGTATTTTTATTTATTAATAATTTTGAATTAAAATAAACTAACAGATTATATTTTTATTTAATTAATCCCGTGCTCTATTGGTATTTATAACACAGAAATAAAAATGACTAAAAATTTCGATAAAATTTGAATTTTAAAACAAAAACAAATTAAGAACTCGGAAGGAATATTTATTTTTCAAATAGTAAATTAAAATAATTGAATTGAATACTATTAGTTGATGAAAAAATTTTTCGGATAGATACTGTGGTCTATTGTTTACTCCCCTGCCTTTTTCTAGTTTGGGAGTGGGATGAACACACTTCAACCTATAAATATAAAACTAAATTCATAATAAATTTAGTTTTGAGTTAATTCTATGTGAAGAAATATATGTACTCATCAAAATGTTGTACATAATATTAAAATACGCAATATAATTTAATTGAAAAAATGAATACCTTGTTAGTTTTACTTGCTGCAACTATTGCTCTTTTGACTGATAGAGTAGCACCACCTTCAGTAAGTAAATAATAAATAAGGATAAAATTTGTACAATTTCTTAATTCAATATTTCGATTATAAAAGAATAAATTCTTTATATGATATTTTTTTTTAGTCAGACGAGCGTGTGGCAGTCGAGTGTATGGCCAGAAATGTGAAGATGAAATTTACACCACCGAAACACTTCCAAGCAAAACTAGGCGTTGAGATGAATTTCAACAAAATAGGTTGTTTCGAATATGGTATTCCTGGCAAAGAAGTTGCGCTTGTTGTTAACTTCAAACATTGCACCAACAAAAATCATACATTCGAACTGCGTATAGTCGAGAAGCACAAGGATTTGAAATATTATCCTCATTCCAAGAAAAATAGGACTACTCGCGTCTCGTATGCTACAATTACATGTCCTCCATTTCCAAAAATAGAAGCAGATACGCGTTTCCGTAAATGTCCCGGGTATATCGCCAGAGTTAATGGCTGGGCAAAGTGTTTCGAATCCGAATAAGTATTGAATAGTTAACAATTGCATTAATTGACTAATTAGTTAACTAACTTTTGGTGAGTATCAAGAATTTTGATATCAAACAACTTAATTGTAGTCATTAATTTTATATTATAGAATTTTAACGATATCCAGATGTACAGAACAAATCAGATAAATAAATAAATTTTAACAAGCACAAAATTTGAAGCTGTTTATTATTAATTATTACCTTATAAAGGTTTTATGATAACCAAACTATCGCTGAAAAAACATTAAATTTTGAAAAGACACAAATTCAGGTGAAAACTTCTCTAACGATACTAAATTTAAACTTAAAAACCCATTTCATTATTTGAATACACCGGAGAAAGAATTGTCCTCACTCTCTTAATTTATATTTTAAATTTGAGCGAATCATATGCTTTGCAAGTCTGATGATAATTGCTTGTTCTATTTTATCATTCGAATGCCGATAAGACAGAATTTCATACTCCAATGTTAATATGCGTTTGTGTGTTGATATCGAAGTGTCTTCTAAATTGATGTCAATGGGATGGCAGAGTTATTAAGACTAAATTTAATTAATGTCGTATTATTTACATTTTGCAAATTAGTGTACCTCTTGATAGCCAGTGTTTTTTTTAGAAAGTAGTAAACTTTCAGCAGTTACTGTTAATTTGACATCAAGTTTGCGGTTATTTTTACTGAATAACAGTTGTAAACAAATTGACGAAAATCTACGGCCGCTACAAATTTCGGCAGTAGATTGACGACAAGTTTGAGTTTAGATAGCTATCAGGGCTGAGTAATCAAGTTTTTCATTGTTATAAGTGAATCTGCTGAGGGTACATAAATTGCTATCCGTTTCCCAACAGTTTCAGTTGATGATAATCCACTCGAAAAATTTTTAATGTTACCGTATAATTCACCTGGACATTTTTTTTGAGGTTTTAAATGATAATAACTCCAAATGATAAAATTGCGACCATGTTAATTCTGTATTAAAACCGCTACCATATGTTTGATCTTTTTATCTTTTAGTAGTAAAAATCTTTATAATTTTTTTTTGTAATCAGAAAAAAATCGAAGTTTAAAAACTTCGGTTATATTTGATTATGATTTTAATTCAGAAAATTTTACAGTTTTTATTAAAAATAAAGTAAAGATTAATAAAATTCAATGTTAATCTCATATTGAACCTACATAGAATTTAATTAAATGAATTAAACGTAAAATTGAGCTGTATATAATAATCAAACTTCTACGACAATGAAATAAAGTTTGACCTGCGAAAATGTTTATCATTATAAAAGGCCGACTATTAAACCAAATATTTTTTTTTATTTAATTCATAGTGTTTTCCTCTCATCCTCCATCTCAAAATTTCTGGTACTCAATTGGATACGGGCACATATAAGATACAAGTATCTAAAAAATAAAAATGAACCAACAATTGGAAGTGGGCCCGGCTTTGTTGATCTCAGGCGATAATTCTAGCCTGTGAAGATTTTTTTCTCGCCCTACTCATTGAAGGTATACGATTGACGATAGACAGCAATAATAATAAAACTGTACATATGAAGTATAATTGTTGAATAAAGACGGTGTGATGATAATTATAGATCTCAGATCAGTGAGTAGTTTTATGAGAAAGGTCTCTACCAGTGTTCAGTCTTCAGTGTGGTAAAAGCCAAATTTAATCAATACCTTAAGTTAAATAAATAGTTTTTTATTCAATGTGTACAACAGAAGATAAAATTTTAACGATTAAAAAATGCCCATGAGCTCCGACTATTACTTTATAACTTCGGAGATCCTTTTTTGCGATTTCATACTGAAAACTTCATATGTCGGCAAGGGCTTTCTCGATTCTCGTATTTGGAATTCCAGATTAAGAGATATCATTCTCTTTAATGTACACCACACTCTGTACGTATAAACAAAAATATCCCAAATAAATCGATGATTTTGAGAATTGACTTTTGGTTTACAGAAAAATCTTCAAGTTAATTATTACTTTTGCTACCAGTTCAATCAGAAAATTCTTGAAGCTTCGTTAATATCGATTAATATTCATGGAAATATAAATTGCTTCTAATCAAAGAATCGATTAAGAAAGTGTTGACTTCATCAAATTATTTTTGATATTTATTATTTGATTGACTATTTAAAAAATAGAAAGCCAGCGGGAAGATAGACCACCGAAGAACTTTACTAATTGATAATCAACCGTTACACGTTGCACCATATCACGGCTTGTTGAAGAGAAATTAAAATATTGAGGAAAAACATCTTAATGTTCGTACTAGTTTGTAATGATCGATGATATATTGATGATAAAATTTTATTAACATTCTAATTTTTGTGAAACTGGTGAAGATTTAAAGTATGTTCTTGAAAATATTTGTTAGAAGTTTTGATAAAATAATCCGGATATTTTTCATGCATAGAAGAAAACAGACCAAAAAATCATGTGGGAAATAAAAAAAAATAGCTGATTATTACAAAAACATTTAGCAGCAATCACACGTATACTGAATACTCTCACTAATAATAGACTTTTGTATGATTGTATGTCACATGCATATCGCAATAAGAACTACCGACTATCGTTCCTACGCTCGTTATTGCAACCTCTGATTTATAGTGTGGAACCGCCCAAAAAACACCCTACAGAGCAATTGCTATGAAAATAAGTCCCGGGGGTTGAGGGCCGATGACGATACCATGGATTTTACTTCCCATAACTTACTGGGACAGGGCTTGGAAGTGTCGAATAAATTCGTGGTTCACGATTGAATCGAGCAAAACTCGCGATACATGTGTATTTAACTCTGTGGGGGCCAAAAATAAGTTCAGTGCAGAAAAATATTCCAATCCTGGGCTTGGATAGATTTTGAGCGACGAGAGACCCCGTCAAGACAGGAGGATGGAAATCATGTGTGTTCTGTCGGCGGGATGTCCATTCGTCCTGTGTGAAACTCCCGGGAGTTCTTTCAAATTTACATGCACTACACACCCGTCGATGAAGAAACGTTACAATTTTCGGCGCGTCTTTTGTCAACCGTGAAACCGAAATAGTAATTTAATAGGCAAGACTCACTGAATTGGCAAAAAATAAACAAACATTGTTATTATGTTCCTGGTTGTAGACTCGAAAAAGAGGATTAGAATTATTTATACGATTTCGCGTGTGATTTAATTCAAAGGTCATATTTTAATTCAAATGCATATGTATATGAGACAGGAACACACTTGGAGAGGTAGAAAAATACGCGAATGTTGAACCAAATGGAAGTCTTTAATTGCAAATTGCAATATCAACTCATTTATCTAAATAGAGATCTTGAAGGACTCAAGTGCGCATTAATATTTTCCACGGCTCGGGATTTTGATAATAATTCTGTTGTGTATTTTTTCAATGCTATCTTCAATTATCATCTGAGATTATTCATTCTATTATTTTAAGTAATGTTATATTGTCTGAGGGATAATTTAATTGCTTAAACCAAGATAAATTTATTTTTGGTTCAATTTTAACTCTTTGATGATTGGTATTTTATATCCACCCGACAAGTAAAATTTTAAATAATTATGTGGAATGGAGTAGAATAATTCCTAAATATATTTTTATTATTAGGTCTTAAATTTTAAATAAATTAGATTTTTCTTGATCCCCGACCTGAAAATAGGAACTTGTGTATTTTATGAATTTTTGAAACAACTGATATAAATATCTTACAATCAGATTAACAAAATAAAAATCTATTTATTTATAAAAGTAGAGATGTGTATTATACACTCTTCCGTGAAAATACTCGTGCTGATTGCAGTAATTAAAATAAAATAAAACGATTGTTTTATCTTCAAGACTATTAATTACAAAGTTAAATCACTGTAACGAGAATTTCATTCTTTTGTTTTGTAATTGCCAAGTAATTTCATCAATTTAAAATTTTTTAATTAATTTTCATTTTTATTGCTCGTAATTGTAGGCTGAAAAAATTTTAAATGATCATTTCACGACTAAAAATTATTTCAAAGTCCAAAACTTTAACAACATTTATCTGAAAAAAAAAATAAATAAATAAATAAAAAATAAAAATGTTTTTACTTCAATACTGATGTAAAAAAATTTAGGCGGTAAGATCAAACATTTTTGAAACACACAGATGCGAGATTTAGAGTCATTCGTTTTTCGTGACAGCAGAGACGATACACAACATTTCGTAAAACATTTTCTCCGGTTCCTTATACACTTATATTAATTCATTCTGTAGTTTATCTAGTGACTGAAGCCACGTAATATATGTATAAATATGTTCCGAAGTACGGTGTTGTTTAGGGAGCAGGTTTGATCTCGTCTTAATCAATTTTAAATACCAGAGACTTGACAAAATAATAACTTATAAAAAGATCACAGATATCTGAATGGACATCGTGTTTAGATCGAGTCTCAAAAAATTTTTAAATCTGCTTTATTTCTTTCCTTTCATCTTTATTATGATTATGTTGAAAATTAGTTTTTAATTCTTATTCGATAAATAACAAGAATTGGAAAATTCTGCGCATAAATTATTTAAATGATCTGTATAAAGTTGATGAACAAGGGATGAATTCTTGTTTAAATTTTGATCTATTTTTAAAGATAATACTAATACGAGAACAATAAAAAAGAAATGTTGTTGGTGAACTCAAGACAAACCACTTAAGTGAAATGTCTTTATGAGTTTCAGTTGTTAACATGAGAAAGAAACAGGTTCACGAGTATATATTTTCAGTCTCATCTCACTCAGATGGTGATTCTAGTCACTGGTCACTGGTCGATGGAGTGTGCGTATCTTCATGATCTCAATGGTCGTCGAGGACGCCCGAATACCGCTGAGGGATAAAACCGTCATTGGATTACTCGAAGCTAAATAAAATGAAATAAAATAAAAATAAAAATCGTCTTCGATGCCAGACAAATGTTGAACCCAAAAGATTTGTGATGGGATCCAGAGGAAGTGCCGTGAGAAACGGAATTCTTTTCTCAACATTCTCATTAACCTTCAGAGGAAATAAATTTTTAATAAACTCAATGGAGCGCAAGGATGAACAAGATAATTTCAAATGTTCACCGTAGATTTATATAGATTCATTTGGTCATATATGAAAATAAAAATTAAATTCTTGTAATTTAATTAATTAATTTTATTAATTTTCTGGAAAATTTTTTACATCAATTCTTATACCGTAAGGAATAAAACTTGACTTAGCAGTTGATTAAAATGACAAATCAACAACATAGAGGGTTGAAGGAAAGGGAACAAAAGATTTTTTCGAGATTTAAACTTTTTAATGCAATCTCAACACTGAAATTTTATTTAAGCATAAATTTAATAAATTAACACATGTATAGCTTGATGTGTTCAGATAAGTCGAACTTTAATATCAAGCCACATCAAGAATAATATTTGAACGTATCAGACCAGATCAATCCAGATATAAAGATCTAAAATTTTTTGGACACATCTGGCCATAACAGAACATTTTTTCACGGGTAGTTAATTGATCATTGTTGATGGTCGAGGTGACAAGACTGTTGATCGTTGATTGTAAATTGAGGAACAAGGTGGCACATGCTCGTGAGACACCGGAGACAAGCTCTTGGAGAATCCGGTAGTTGTACATTAAATTATAATGAATAATGAGAAAAATAATCTAATCTGTGTGCGTAGACCGCGACACATGCATGCAACATTGTAGAGCATGTCGTGTGTATATTTCACGAAAGGTTTTTTCGTGGATATTCGTGCTCTTGGAGAGTACAGACAGCTCTCATTACATTACTTTTAATGCTAAAATATCATGTGAGTGCTCATACTCATATCTGTGAGTAGTTTTGGTTCGTTCGGCATATTCGCTCGATGTGTGCTGTTATGTGTGGTACAAAGCACAGTATAGCGTGGCATGGAGTTCAGCACGCGTGAGACCAACAAGACCTACCCTATCGTTACGGAACACCTACTTCAAGTGTGTGCACACGCACGAGTCTCGCGTGATCTATATAATCGGCGAGGTGCCTCCGACATTTTTCCCACCGACGTCAAGAGAATTCTTTCAATGGGAGCCACTTTGTGGATATCATAACCATCAATGGGATCCTACTATCTAGTATAGCTAAAACTATAACTATCTGTAGTTATACGCATGTTATATTATATATGAAGTCTCAACCTCTACTAAACGTGCTGAGAAAATTTAATGATTTATTGAGGACGTTCATTGAGAAAAAAACAGCCAATTATCAATGCTTAGAAATTCATATGAAGTTTTAGTTTACATTATGACAAAGTTAATTATTTTCTTTTTCAGTATCAATTTTTTGCACTTAAAAATTTTAATTATTATTATTAGTTTTGTTAAGTTCTATAGATCGTTTATTTAAGTATACAAAATCAATGATTTTTGATTAATAATTGGCTTAAGAAAAAATAAATAATTTTTTGAATTTTAACAACAGTGTGTACAAGTTTTCATGTAAATTTACTAATAATTATTTTAATAAATCGAATGATAAAGTTAAAAAGCGCAATTTAAGAAATTATTCGCTAAATTTTGAAGCAATAATTTTCATTTTTTTTTTTATTTAACATAAACGTTAAAATGTATGATCTACTTTTGTTTCCCCAAACAGTTTGTAAATAAAATTCGTTTTATATGTAAAAAGTATATTTTAAATTTAAATTTAAGATAAATTGTAAGGTATAATTATGTGGCAATTTTGAGATGCATCTTGACGGAAATTTAGGGTAGACTTGCGTGTTTATGTGTCGTAAGGTTGATAGGTATTATATTAAAAGTTAAGCATCAAGTGTTACTTGTCTGTTATGAGTGCCGATCCGTAGCACTGCGGGTGTGCATAACACATACAAATATGTAAAAATTGTAGACTTACATACATACAAACACTTTTACTTGCATGTATACATCTCAATGTCTTTTATTATTATTGTTGTTATTATCTCAGACATGCACATAAACACATGATACCCGGCAAGAAATGCGGCAGGTGAGTACTCGGAGTCATTGGCGCCGGATGTCTATCTGTTACAAAAAGATAAACGGAAGAGAGAGAAAGATAAACAATAAATAATATCATAAGACCTCATAAATTTACGACTAAATAAATTCATTTTATTTGAATTATAATCTTACTTTATATGATTTGTGTTTGAGTTTCTATTTTTCTTCTTTTACTTGAAAAGAATTAAATATCAAGATTTCTTTTTTTAATTTTGCATCTTTGATTATTTTTAAATTTTTATTGGAACTAATCATGGACAAATATTGCGTAAAATTGTTTCAAATTTTATTTTAGTATGATTATTAGGGTGCATAAAAAAATATGTTCATAAATTAATAAATACCAAATCAGTAATACCAGCGTGATCCATCAATAATCGAAAAAAATAACATCTGTTTGTTGAACAAGCCCGATGAATTATTTATTTAACAATTTATTTCGCTCAGCTCTCCTTCTCATAATATCACCGATATATATGCTATGAGAACAGTTTATGTTTACAGTAGTGTATCGAGAAGAGAGGCTGAGAAATTACTCAAGAGTTATAATTTTTTCGTCGGCACCTTTCGCGTCAATTTTTTAGAAATTTTTTGCCTTGCAAGCTAAGCTGACTAGATTGTTGGGAACGAGTAGAGGTGCGACAGTGAATCGAGACGAGTGAGACTTGTTGAGCGTTGAGCTAATAGGGTCATTGGAAGCAACACTGTCAGTCACCGGTTATGGGCGTCTTGGAGTTTTTCAAAATATGTTTTTCTAGCTCAGCCGCGGGGCATCATTAGCTGCCGCAGTAGTATGTAGCAGTAAATAGTTGTCAGTGCTTATAGTTATACTGCTGACACCAACAGCTAACGCCCCTCTTTCTTTGCTTGCGTTGATAACTTTTATTTCTATTGTCCAGATAAGCCAACGCATAGAAATCAAATTAAACAAATGGTTCTTAAATGTCAAATTTAAAAATTTAAACCTTTGGATTAATTTTTTTGAACGGGAAAGGTTTTCATAAAAAATCATACCATTTTTTTTTTTTTTTTTTTT
>JZSA01004141.1:0-33695 GCA_000956155.1 Cotesia vestalis | reverse complement strand
TATATATATGTATATAATATACATCATATATTATCTATGTAGACAAAAATGATAGTAGGGTAAAGTTGAGTGACGACGAGAAAAGTGTGACGGCAGCCAAGTCCTCATTAGCGCATTCCGGTGCGACACCCGCGACTCAAAGCGTCGTAAAAACAGCTGAGATGTAGCAAGCGTCGCGATGCAACTACCATCAAGTCGACGCCCAGCTTACAGCATATAAAAAAAAACTATGAAAACGAAATAAAGAAGCAAAAAAAAGTCATCAAAGAACTCATATTTTTCTAATGAAAGTAATAATAAAAAATGTTTTCTTTTTTGTATAAAACTTATTTTCAATGTCGTGACTTGCGACACTTTTATATCTCTGTAAGCTCATCTGTAATGTTACAAGTATTTTATTTGACAGTTGTAACAAGTATACGCAATTTAATTTGTCGTCAAAAACATGGAGGGTGGTTGGATGTTTTTGAAGATGGAGATGAAAAATAATCCAAGTAACTTTTTATGAAATAAAAATAAAAGGGTTAGTGGATCTTTGGGTGATTTAGATTCATGTTGAGGCTGACAGTATTTATAAATAGTGAAAGCTATAGAAGATCTGTCACGCAACTCTCGATCGACTCTTGTGATAGTTGAAGTTTAGATATACATATGTATAGTTAAGCTAAGTTGACGAATTAAAGCGTCGAGAATTTTATTATTGTGCTATTTATAAATAGATGAATGATTGAATTAATCTTAGCACGCTCAGCTTAGCTTAGTTTGGGATTTTTTTTCTATCTGCGCTTAATTAATTCATCAATTTATTACTCTGATAATTAATTATGCTGATGGATAATAAATTAATTTGTATAACCCGTTGATATATTGTCAGCAAATAAATCCATTTACTTTGAGATAATAAATTTTGTTATTTCATTCAATTACTATAAGCACATTCTTTTATAATTTATTGTTTTTATCCGTTTTCACAAGATTTATTTTCATTATTTTCCGTATTTCTATTAATTATTTTGGTTGATCAAATATGTGAGTTGTTGAGGAACAATAGGATAACAGAGTTGGGAAGAATTGTTAATCAATCGATTTTATAAAAAGTTGCAAATAAATTTAATTAGAAATTTTATAAAAAAAAAGTATACTATAATATTATAATTTTTGGACTTAAAAAAAAAGAAGCTCTAAGAATTTTTTGGTATTCCTCGGACAGTAAGCAAAAATTAAAATCCATCTTCCGGGTGGTATTGCAAAAAAGTTTTAAATCTCTCCAAAAATAAAATAATTTCCATCGAATAAGCAATAAAATCTATAAAATTACATCTTAAGTACACTATTATTAATTGTTAAAAAATACAGGTTGTAAAAATTATGAGGCGTGAAAAAAAAAAAATTAGTAAACGCAGTGCGTTAACCCGAGTAATAGTCGGTTATATTTTATACGCATATGTACGCGTAGTTGCAAGTAATTAGTGATAATAATAATGCGTTTGTAAGTTTTGTATTAGGCAGAGAAAGTGAGTAGTTATAGAGAAAAAGGGAGTAAAATAAAATAAAGTGACAGAGCAGTACAAGAGTAAGTGTCGGGCAAGTAAAGTATGTAAATTCATACATGCAAACTCGAGGAGCGTAATGCAGCATGACAAAAGTAATGCGTCTGCTTTACTGAGTAGAGCTTTCAAATGCTAGATGTTAGGACACGGTTAGATTAACGTCACGTATTGCTCGTATGACGATCGCACTTACGTTTTAAGCAGGATTGAGATAAAGACAACCCGAACTATTTAATTGCACAAGTCAAAGAGGGGACAATTATAATGAAGTAAATTCAAGAGTCGTAAATCGCAAGTGACGCCTTAAATTTCGACGAAATCCTCCTCATAATTTCGAGTATAATTTAATATGATATGATATAATATAATATAATATAATATTATGTATGAGTAGGTGGCAAGGGTCTGCGATCGTAAATAAGGCGAGGTGTTGTGTGGATAAATATAAAGTGAATGAAATGTTTTGTCGGAGGTATGCACAAGCGCTGAGAGATAATGATATGAAATGTGTTGATGGATTGAGTGAAAAAATTTAGTGACAGTTCTGTCAACTCTTCTTCATTTGTTCAACCGCTGACGGTAGTATTGTGGATATTTTTACCGCGGATGATTTATTGTTTCTCTATTTTGGACAAAGTACCCTGAGGATTTAATAATGTTTGTATTTTTTCGATGCGATGTTTATTTATACAGCTAAGAAGATCTTGAGCGGTCAAATTCAAATTTTTTTAATACGGACAGTTGAAAAATATTGTCGGAATTTTTTTAACTTCAATTTTGTTTTTTTTTTTGGAGTTGCGTCATTTTTATCGGCTGAATTCAGGTCTGAGAAACTTGAGTCAGTTGCTAACACGAATTTTGAGGAACTTACACTATTATATCTTCAATTTTTGTATAAAAAAAAATTTTTTTCTAGCAGGATTTTTCAAAATTTAGATTTTTTTAGTGAATTATTTAAAATTTCGATACTGTAAAAAAAAAATATGGAATGAAATGTGTTGTTAATTTATTGAAATTTATTGTTAATTTTGTTCTATTCACGGTAAAATTTATGATTGTAATTATGATAAACATCAACAGTGTTTAATTTAATGTAACATATGAAGTAAACGCGAACTAATCTGAAATTGCTAATTTTCCCCTGTTTGAAGTTGAGATATCTCAATCTAACTTTGAAGTCATAATGAAGTAAATAAACATGAATTACATTAATCCAAATAAGTACGAAAATAAGTACCTTAGTCCGCGGTATCTATCTTCAATCTCAAGTTTCTTAACATATGTCGATAAAAAAGTGATAAATGGAATTACAAGTTTTGTAGTTAACACGAACTTTGAACTTGATCCTTAAGAGATGTGTACGGTGGGTGAATAAGTTAAATTTTATATTGCGTATCTGATTTTCTCAGAATTATTAAATTTCTCGATCTAAAAATTAAAAAAAAATTTTTGACTGATAATAATGAAAAAATTGTGGATTTTAATATAATTTTATATTCTACCTGTGTAAAAATATTTAATATTCAAAAGCCTAGACAATAATTTTGAATCATAAAAATGATTCACCTGCTTGAATTTCGATCTTTATTATAAAAAGTAATTAGCATTCTGTCTTGAGATATAGCGTATAGAACTACGCCAAAAGACGGTGAATATTAAATATCCCATTTGTTCTTAACCGTGAAATTACTGAGTGATCAGCGCTATAACCGTTTTGAATATATACGTTCATATTTATATATCTATAGAGTATTTTTACTCTTTATTAATTCGAAGTCTCTCCCAATCAGATACCGGTTATGACAGCTCGTCACGATATACATTTGCACCTTTGCCGTTCGCAAATTAAATACTCTCCAACACTCTCTTTGTTATTACCGTAATATAAATAACTACCCAATATAAATTTATATATTATATAAAAATTACATCGCTCATCGTTATGTATCATAATTTACTTTATTTAAATAAATTACTTAAATCTTAATCATTTTTTTAATTTAATTTATCAAGTCACGATTCTCTGGTAATCAAGTCAAGCCATTATTATAATTTATAAAGTATATCTTTACGGTCAATAAAAATGTATCGGAATACATAAATTATGCATATATTATCATAGAAAGGTTAAAAAAAAACTACGACAATTGATTAAAGAGAAAAATTCTAAATTTTTGTTCATTCCATTAAAGACATTTATTCGGAAATAATATAATTCATTATAAGCTTAAATTCTTTTTTTACAAGAGTATTTTTTTATTAGTCAGTTAGTTAATTTTTTTTTTTAGTGTTGAAAAAATTTAAATAAAATTTTTCCAAATGCATCTTCCATGTAAAAACGAAAAACTGAGCCGAAAAAATTCATTACCCATTATAATCAAATCAAAACAATTTCCAGTTGACTCGGCAGCGTCTAAAGACTTGTTACCTGTGCACACGCGCGTTTGAAAACATTTACCGGATAAAAAACGGAAGAAAGCTCACAATAAAAAAGGTCTTCGAGAGTTGTTGTCGTCAATCGGTGATGGGTGGTGAGTGTATAGAAGTACGGATGTTTGTGGGAATTATGAACAAGGGATGGAAAGCAGAGGAGGTTGAGTGGGCAAAAGTTGGTGGACAATGACGCTCTTTGCGGTGGCATTATCCAACCTTGGTGTGGCCGGATCGGCAATCTAAGCCAATTTGATGCCTCACCGCGCTTATCCATCGAGATACAAACCGTATGGTTGGTAGTATGAGTGTGGTATGCGAGGTGCTTACCAATAATACCCCCGTGATTATGCTTAGGCAACCCTTGAGCTCGCGACCACGGGGGGCGCTCCACCGTAGGGGGTTGCCTAACCAGAGCTCTTCATAGCCAAGGGGGGCTGAGAACTCGCATACACCAGACCAGGCTGTACTCGGTATCCAGGCGTCAATTTTGTGTAAATTGGGCCTTAAACATATATGCCATATACTCTTTTCTTCTTATTATTATTATTCATTTTTTTATTTTAATAATAATATTTCGATAGTAATCATTACCTTCCTCAATAATAACTATTACAATTGAAATGAAAAATTTTATCGCACTTTATTTTAGAAACTTCTATAAAATTTTCATTAATTCTAAATACAAAATTCTATCTCATTAATTAACGTAAAAAATTCCGTTTTATAGATAATATAATTTAATTCTCTCCGTGTGCTTGATATCTTCAAGTTTTCTTTAAAGCGGGTTAGATTATTTTTTTTTCATTTATTCCTTTATTAGTTTATTGCTTATGATTTATGAGTTTTTCGACAGACGCATTCCACACTTTTATTGGCATTGCGTAATGTTTTTTTTTTTTTATTAATATTTTAGTCAGTAGTAAGGAGAAAAATATAAAATGTAAATCTGTAAGAGTTGTAAAAATGTTTATTTTTTTCAATTTAAGTTTACTGCAAATGCTATTTTAATATTTAATGAAGTTTACATGAATTTTATTGTCGGAATAGTTTAAAGTATTTAAGAAGTGTTTTAATAGGAAGACTTGTTCCAATGAAAATATTGTAGTCGGAAAAACTATATAAAAATTAATAAATGATAGACTGGTCAAAATTGTGGAAAAAATTTGCTATCGAGTTCAGTATACGTAAAATTTATATTTTTTTATGATCAAATTCAATTGTAGTCCACATAGTTTAATTTCCCGTTTGAATTTTGACAATAGCTTGTAATTGAATAATTAATCGGCAACTTACATTACGATTTTTTACGAGTTAAACATATTATTTGAAAAACGGTCGACTAGTAAAGATAAGCTGATGATTTAGAAATGCTCATAGATAAAATAAAAACATGGAAATCCCTTTATACAACCAAACATATATAGAGATATATGAAACGTGTCGGTGCTGAGAATAGAATCCAACAACACAACCAGAGGATAGTTATCTATCTATCTACCCATAGATAACTTAACTAGTAAGAGCACTGAATAAACCATAAAGCATAGAGCGTAGAACTTAGAGTACCATACTATGTATATAGGAGCATAGGTAAAAATGCCACGCGACCACGTAGAAAGCGGACAAAGACCTGTCGACCCAAAAGAGCCCATAGTTCGCACTACAACCAGATGTCCGGTAGATAACCTCCACGACAACTTGAATTATTCTCGTCTGTTCAACCTGACTAAAAACTCTTTGGGAATAACAGAGATAACTTTTAATAGCTTTATTAACTGTGGGAAACGACCACTAAATGTCCATATGAATTTCGGCTTTTATAAATTATATAGACGCATTTTTAATATATTCCACGAATTGTTCGCCATTATACGTTAAATTAAATTCATTCATAAAAGTTATATTGTTTGCATATAAATTTAAAACCATTCTCTAATTCTAGAGCTCAAAACTGACATTAACTATTTTCATTTTTTTTTGTTTGAAGACCATTCTTGGTCTTTATATAGAGGCGCCATCTTCTGGCGTCATCTTATCAGCAGACATGATCTGCAATGTCACCTTAGATTTGACGTTTTATGTCATGCTTCAAGGAGATCTTTTCAAGGTACCAAAGGACTTAAAACTTGTGAGAAATCCATGATTATTATAATTAACTTTGTACTTTATTTTATGTAAATATATAAAACAGTTTAATGACTTCATATGCATAAAAATTTCCAACCATATGGTAATGATTTTTACAAAAAATCGTTTCAATTTACATTTAATAGTGTAAATACATTTTCATATTCTTCAGTTAGACATTTTTAACAGAAAAAAGTGGAATTTTTTTAGAGCAAGATTTTTCGAAAACGGATGAAATAATCAGTTCCTAATTTTTAAAGAATTTATCTGAATACATATTTCAGTAATTGACCCAAAAGATTAATAATTACGATTAATATTTTATATTTTTATGAAATATTTTTATCGAAAATCAATTATTTGTTTTTGTCAAAAATAAAGAAAAAAATTCTTGAACCAAGAAAATTATTTTTAAGACTTTCATTGTCTTAAATTAAAACGAAAATTTTTGAATCATATAAAATTTACTTAAACCACGCAAAATTGCTTAGTTTAAAAATTTTTCTGCTCAAATCAAGACAATAAAGTTCTTTAATATTATTTTCTTGATTTGGGTTAATTTTTTTTTTTTTTTTTTTTTTTATAATTGCTGACGGAGATGAATTGATACATAAATTAATTTTTTGCAAGCTATAAAAAATATTGAATACCCGAATATTTAACCGTAAATAATACCTCCCATAAATTAAACTAAAAAAAAAAAGCTACTTATGTAAAAGATAGTTATTCCTAAAAAATAAAACTGGTAACGATTAAAATAACAACCGGTCTGGGTATAATAAGCTCGAGAATTCGATTGCATATGAGAAGTTTCCGGGTTCAGTGGAGCCTCAGTAATTACCGAGCAGAAGATAACGCACCAAATCGTTAAATAAAATTTGTTTATTTTCCGATAAGTTACTCTAACTCAAGCTCTTTATTATCTTGAGGATAGAATTACGGGAGTAAAAATTAGTTGTTAAACCGCATTATCAGTAATCGGTAGTGAATGAGTAAACCCATTCCTAAATCCTGTATTAACTTCCATTCTTCTTATAGCTTCTTCTTGGAGTTTTTTAGAGTTTTTTTGATTGGGTCAACAACCGATCCGTTATATTGCTCGATGTATTTATTCAGAGGATCAAACGTCGTCACGCGTAACTCGTAAATACCGTAATCCAATTGTTTGTAATATTTTTTTCTACCTTTGCAATCCAGTTATTGACAACTTTACCAAATTATATTTATTTTAGAGCTTGATTTTAAGCTCGAATATTTTTTGAGTTCCATCAAAATTTTCATTAACCTCTGATTTATGAAATATTTATGAAAAAAATACGCTCTAGCGGAAAAAAATTGCAATTTCTTGAGACCGAGTCACTTTAAATCAATTAAAAATAAATTTAATGTAAGATAAATTGAAAGTTCAGGTCTGAGAATATTTTTAAATTACTTCTAAATCAAATAGAGATTTTATCATTAATATTTAATAATAAAAAAATAAAATTTAATCTAAATAATAAAATAAACAATGACTCAGCCTCATGGAAAAATTTTCAAAGCTGAGTATGATAAACATATTCGATGTCTAACTCGTTTTCGTGACAAATTTTAATTTTCTTTTGACTAATCCCAAACGTACACGGTTGGAAATATTTCCACCACCTTATTATTGAAGCACTTACACAGGAGCAATTCTTGATATATAAGCAACCGTGCTCTAGAATGCTCACAAAAAAAAAAATACTGGCAAGTAACTGTTGAAATTTATTCACAATTATTTTGACTAAAGATGAAGTACTTTGCCGTAGTTTTGATTACTACTCTTGTGTGCTCCATACATGCAAAAAAAATCGATGAACCGTGCAGTAGCCATAAAGAATGCGGACAAATGGACTTAGGGTGTTTTGAAAGTAAGTGCCAATGGATCCAGAACTACTTTTCCAATAAAGAAGTCAGAGATTCTTATTATGCCAAAGGTAAGTTTAATTCAATGTTGTTATAACATTCAGAACACTTCTAATAATAACCATATTTTTACGTTTATCAGAATTAGGTGATCCCTGCGTTAAGTATAAACACTGTAGCCGTGTACCTACTGATGCTGACAATGAAATAATCTGCTACAGTATGGCATGCATTTCACGAATGAAAAGGGATAACAATGTGTTAATTTAAAATGGGACTGTATTAAATAAATATTCAATAAATTACAGTTAAATATCTCACCAAATTTTTACAAAGAGTTCAAAGAATATTTTTTTTTTTTGAGTTTTGTTAATAAATTTTAACGTAAAAAGTAAATTATTAACATAACTACATTTAATCTAATAAAATTAATTACTTCACTGCTACTTAAATTAACTGACTATGGAAATTTTTAGGATTTCTTAACAAATAAATTAATACAGCGAGAACTTATTAAAAAATTCTATTCTTAAAAATTAAAAAAAAGAGTTGATGCAATTTTTAATAAATATTAAAATTTATTTAACATATCAGATGAAGGATAAAAATTAGATTTATTCTTTAAATGTTTAAATGGGCATTTTATAATTTAAAAAAAATAATAACAATTATTTTATTTTGATTTAAAAAAAATTAAGGACTTACTCGGCGGAGTTTTTTTTATCAATAATGAAATTAAAATTCTTCCTCGGAGTGAATTTACTTCGAAAATTTTTAACTGTACAATTTTGCAAACTTTTGGAATTTTTTAAATAACAATTAACATTTAGGAATTCTCTCAATACTGAACTAATGAAAAGTAAGTCATTTTGTAAGCCTTAAAATGTTATTTTAACTTGATTTTATAATCGTAATTTTTTAATAATACAAGGGTTTATTTTTTTGTCATCATAATAATAAGTACATGTATTATTAATTTCTATAAAAAGACCTAAAATATAATAAATATTGAAGCTTAAAATGAAATAAAAGGATATATATGTTAAGTAATCGTTATCAACAGCTGTATCATCTAATAAAACACGTTTTGCTTACATAAAATAAATTCAACTGCGGATCCGGATTGCGTAATTATATTATTATCACTCTCAATAATTGATTACACAATTCACAACCCATAACTTCTCTTCATTCATTATTATATGCTACTTATTTTGACAATCTTGCGGTTAAATTATTACATGTTATGTTATACATATCTAAAATCGTAACAATCACTATTCATACGTCATTCCCGGCATTATAGAACAAATATATATCTATAACTTTAATTTTTTTTAATTAAGAATAGAAATTTTTGTTTCTTTTCACTTAAATTGAGCGCTTTTATAAATACAAACAATATTTTTCATAAAAATGCTCCTTTACCAAACTTTAATTTACCTCCGAAACAAAAAAACACAAATTCTTATCAATTATCGACTTGTTACTCAGAATACAACAGTAAAATTATCCACTAAAACCTTTTTGTAACACAGGCTCAAATACGCCGTTATTTCTATCAAAAAACATCGAATAAATTTAAAGCTCGTCCTTACTGAGGCCCTCTTCTCCTTCTTTTTCTTCTACTTTTTTATCTTCTTCTTCATGCGCGCCTTCAGTGCCATCCGAGTCGATGAATTTGGACATGCCTTCAACTGTTCGGTTGCCTTCGAAACGTATTGCCTGCAACGAATTCATTCAAATTTATATTAAAAGTTTCTTATAATTTAACAGTATTGATACTTTTTCCAAATTTTAACTTACTTCATTGGTTCCCTTCTTGAACAAAATAATAGTCGGGTAACCCTGGATGTCAATGTCTTCGAGTTCATTGGCCGTTGCGTCTAATTTTGCGATGACAACCTTCTTGTTGTTCTCGTATTTCTCTCCAAGCTGAGAAATTGATAAACATTTTGATAAAAAGAGTTCTTTAACTTTTTTGGCGAATATATCCGACTCATTTCAAAATGTTGCTCAAGTTAAATTTTTTGGATTTTAAAAAATCATATCAAATTTTTTATCAAAGCTTATCTGTAATCTGAATGGGCTCGAAGAAGTTGAAAAAACTTATTCTTTAATTTTGAAGGAATTATTAATTTGATCAAATTTTTAAATTAGTGTAAATATAAAATTTTTAAAAAACTGTTTTATTCTTTTTTAACTGAACTTCTAATTTTCTCATAAAGTCATTTTTTAAGTAATGTTATCTCTACATTCTTCAAAACTCGCATTTAACACTGCAAGCTATCCCAAAATTGGTTAATGTGTAAGGAAGTTTTCAAAAAAGGACTCTATTAATGTAACTACCAGATTTTTGAGGATGAAAAGTTCAAAAAAATCTAAAATTTTTACTTGTAAGCACTAAGAGCTCCAAACTTCGCAATAGAAAAATTTTAAAGTTGAAAATGAAAATTACCTCATCATAAATGGGAGCAAGTTGTTTGCAATGTCCGCACCAGGGTGCGTAAAATTCAACCAACACATGCTTGGACTTGTCCATGGCAATTTTTTTGAAGTTTTTGCCAGTGAGTACTTTGACAGGCTTAGCATCCCAGTCTTCAGGAACATCTTCAGCAGACAAGTATCTCTTTAATTCACCCTTCAAGTACTTGCTGGCAAAGTCATAGATGTTTTCATCCTTCAGTTCCGGGTTTTCCGGCTTGAATTTGTGGATTCCACTGTCGACCATTTTTATGATTCTCATGGCCGGTACGTCCTTCATCTTGAGTCCAAAGTATTCTAGCATCTGGGCTTGTTGTGGGTCATCGACATTGAAAGTAACTACCATCATCTTTCCGCGGTATTTCTTGGCAGTTTTCGTAAACTCTTCTGCGTAATTATCGTAGTCACCGTCGTCTTCACTGAGAAACGCAATGAGGAAATCTTTATTGTTGCCCCCGAAAACTTTTTCACTAATTTTTTCATCGTAATCGATGACAAGAGGAATAGAGTTGGCTTCAATGAATTTCTCCAATTTTTTAGCGTCCATTATTTTCTTGTAGACATTTTGGCGTTCATCGAAATTCTTAAAGAGGAAAACTTGCCCGTCTTCAGCCTTGAACTCCTTGAATACACTTTCGATGTTGGTGAAACCGAACCCGTAGTCACCGTTAGCGTTTGCAACGTGCCAGAAAGTTTCAGCTTCTTTGGTTTCGAAGTCTTTGAAGAATCCTATGATGGCTATGTCATGCTTTTTGATGAATTTTTTGGCTCCTCTTATGGACTTTATTTCTTCCGCTGGTGGAGTCGCTTTCTTTGTCAACCAATCTAATACGGCGCTGACCTCCAGGTCACCCTGGTACTTGATGGGAACGCCATCGCGGAAGAGCTTCAGGGTAGGGTAACTTCGAATCTCTTGCATCTGAGCAAGCTCGGGTTCTTCGGTCGTGTCAACTTTTCCTAATTTTACGTCGAGCTCTGTCTCTAAAAGTGCTTTTGCGAGTTCGACGTATTTTGGAGCGAATTTCGTGCAAGATCCACACCAGGGTGCATCTAGAATTAAATTTTCATGCAATCGAGGTTATTGTATTAAAAATTTTCTTTCTTTTATTATTAAATGTAAAGATTTTAATTAACAATACTGATAAAAATTTTGAACCAAAAAAATTTATCGGTTCAAAAATAATTATTTAATTCAAGATTTATTCTGTGAATTATTAATTTTTTTATCAGCGTGTAATTTTTCATCAATTTTTTTTTCCTATTATTAATTTTTTAATTTAACAAAAAGTCTTCGTTATAATTGAATGCTTAATAATTTTATCACAAGGCAATTAAAACTTACTTTGAATTTTCCAACATTTAATATTATTTCTTTATCAATCTTTTTAATTACTTCTTTGTTACTAATTATTATTGATAAAAATAATTAAAATAGTTAATCCAACTCGGATTTTTTTGACAATTTCCAACATCTTTCATTCTTTTACTATAGCTTGTTATGTTAATTAATATTGCATCTTAAAAAAAAAAAATTAATATCATTTGTATTTTTATTTTTATTTATAAATATAAAAATTTGTATTTGTATTTAAGCTATCCAATAATATTTATTCGGACGACTGCTATCTACAAATGTCAAAAAATCACCTTCTATAAAAATTTAAACTCAGAAAATTTACTAATTAAAACGCCGGTATGAATATAACTAAATAAATAAATAAATAATACTCACAAAATTCAATGAGCACATACGTGTCTTCGAGAACTTCTTCAAAGTTATCTTTAGTAACTATCACAATCCCATCTTCTTCCTCGATTTTTGCGATCGATCCGGCGACACATAACGCCGTAACAAACAATATTTTAAGTAGTTCCATACTTAAAGACTAAAGAAAAATAAAACTCAAATTATAAACCAAAAAAAAAAAAAAAAAAATTTTGACAGGCAAAAAACGTCTAAAAATAATTTAAATTAACCAGATGCTCTCTGAATTGAATTTAGTGTTTAAATCAATCTGTAATTCACGATGATCGAACTTATATTATACTCATACACTTGGACAAATACCGAGCCGGAGAATGAAGTAACAAGACAACGTAGAAATCAATATATATCCAATGCACTTGTTGGAATACGTACACGGGGAAAGATCACTAACGCGTGGCAAGTTATATGCTTATCGTGGTAACTTCCAATTGGCTCGCTACTACAACTACGAAGACACTTAAAAACAATAGCGATTATGATAATAATTATATTAATAATAATTATGCACAATTATTGATAAATGCCAAACTAGACTACAAATTGATAACATTTATGTAATATTGTTTGTTTAAATTGCAATGCGAACTATTTATCGGCGACTTTTTTTTATTGTTCAATTTAAGCAAAGAACAAAATTCCTTTAGTAAATGAAACAGTAGTTATGAAAAAAATATTTATTAATATATATATGCACACTTATATTTTTAGATTCAATGTCAGATTATAATTATCAAATCGAGTTTTCCGATAATTAAATGTGAGTTTGAAGAAGGAATTAACATACATGTTCTATCTGTGTGATAAACAACAATTAGTTGAGAGAAAAGAGGATAGGATTTCTCTAAAGGTCACTGTCATAAGTCATATGTTATGTTAATTATAATAATAATGAATTCCTAATCTGGAATGATTGGTATGTTATTAACTTCTAATTATTTAGAGCGATTTTATTTAATAAACTCTGACCTGGCGTCAGGCCTCAGATATTACTAATGTAGTATGATCGCGCACTTGTTTCAATGTATGCATATAATATATATACATACAAAACAAGTTAAGAAGCAGTTACTTCAATTAGCTGGGACTTGGCGGGGATAATTGAGTGTGTCACTATGTTTTAGTTACTTTTATCGAGTTCTAGATCTTCACATTTTTTTTTAAACTATTTATAATAAATTTTAAAAAATTTATAATAATACACAGAAAAAAAAAATTATTTGAATAAAATAAATAATTTTGAAGAATTTAATCTTCTTGATTTGAGTAAAAAAATTCTTAAACTAAGAAATGTTTCATGGTTTAAGTATATTTTACTTAATTCAAGAATTTTTCGCCTTGATTCAAGACAATGAAACTCTTCAAAATTTTTTTCTTGGTTCAAGAATTTTTTCTTGAATCAAGTAAATTTTTTTTTCAGTGTACTAACGGACCCGATAAACATTGTCCTGCAATATTTGAAAAAATGAACCACAGTAGAAAAAGTTTATACTACATTAGTGACGGTACTTGTGTCTGTCAAAAAAGTTCAAATTTCGGTGATATTTGAAGAACACTAGTTAACATTGTATGGCAAAAGAGATGTCGAGATACACAATACAGACGTTATAACGCAAAATTAAAGGAAGAGAGACTATATAGTAGTGTAAAGGAAAAGAGACCACTCGTTTTCATCCGTTAATCCAAGAATTTGTAAGCCGTGAAATGTGTCCTCTTAAATATCATTATCCACTAGACTAGAGAGTGTTGGCGGGCGCTTGAAGGTTTTTAGCTCAAGAGTAGCCACACAGCGACAACTCGTGCTAGGTTTTTGTCAACCCCGGAATCATGAAAAAGATATAAGCCGTGCTAGGATCTGAGTGTAGGGACCGCGGCAAGATAATCGCTTCTTCAAAATGGGAAACACGCGCTGGCTATTTGCCAAAGCCGGGTATTTTATTATCCGTATAGAATAGCCAAAAGCGATTATAGAATGCGAGAGGCGCCAGGTGCGACGTTTACTCCAATATTCAAACCAATATCTACTAAAATATTTTTCCGAGCTGGAGAGCTAATGCCGTGTAGTTATTTCCTGACGACAAGATTAGTCTGTTCTGGCACTAGCGCTAGCACCCTCTCGCTTTATTCTTTGTTGTGAAAAGCCATCGACATATTTTTGTTATGCTTAACATTAGCAGCCCTTTTTTTGGTCTTTAGCGCTTAGACTTGTACTTCCGATTCTTTCATCACATTCTTAAACTTTTTGAGGATTTCCGCGCAAACGCTTTTAAATATTTACTCTCTCCAGTTTTCAATTTTTTTTCAACTTATAACAAAATTTATAGTCATATTTTTAGAATAATATTTTTATTATATCTTCTTGATGTCTATATGTGCATTGAAAAAAATATTTAAATAGTAAAAAGTTAAATTAACACAAAAAAGTGTTGAATATTTAACATAAAAATAATTATAAACAAGATAATTATTTTAAAGAGAATCATTGTCTTTAAAATTGACTGATAAATCCTGATATGTTTTAAGTTAGTGTTGAAAATATCCGACAGAGAGCGCATGATTGATGAATATTCTCTTTATTAAAAAGTTCAGTTTGAGGTGTTAAGTTTTAAAATAAAAATAATTTTTTTTTCTACGATAAGAAATTTGTTTGATAATGAATTTAATTCAACTATGTACTAAATCAATTTTTGATAATTATACTAATACTAAATCAATTTATTTTTTATTTATACGTAAATGCTCTTAAAATTGTATTTTTGGCTCCTTAGTTTTCAATTTTCTTTAATTAACCATTAAAATTAATACTAAAAAATTTCACACAATAACTCAATTTAAAAAGCAGCCAAAACACAGGTGGCCGAAACCGGTACTTTCACCCTAATCCTTCCTCGTTATAAATAAAAAATCTGACATCTCAACAACCAAATAATTCACAAAAATAAGATTTCACTATTTATAATATCCACATCTGCACCTTCCTAGTTTTTAAGGAAATTAATCTATTTTTATCTTCAAGATCTCCGAACATCCGGCTATAGATATTTTTTTAATTAAGAATAGAAATTTTTGTTTCTTTTCACTTAAATTGAGCGCTTTTATAAATACAAACAATATTTTTCATAAAAATGCTCCTTTACCAAACTTTAATTTACCTCCGAAACAAAAAAACACAAATTCTTATCAATTATCGACTTGTTACTCAGAATACAACAGTAAAATTATCCACTAAAACCTTTTTGTAACACAGGCTCAAATACGCCGTTATTTCTATCAAAAAACATCGAATAAATTTAAAGCTCGTCCTTACTGAGGCCCTCTTCTCCTTCTTTTTCTTCTACTTTTTTATCTTCTTCTTCATGCGCGCCTTCAGTGCCATCCGAGTCGATGAATTTGGACATGCCTTCAACTGTTCGGTTGCCTTCGAAACGTATTGCCTGCAACGAATTCATTCAAATTTATATTAAAAGTTTCTTATAATTTAACAGTATTGATACTTTTTCCAAATTTTAACTTACTTCATTGGTTCCCTTCTTGAACAAAATAATAGTCGGGTAACCCTGGATGTCAATGTCTTCGAGTTCATTGGCCGTTGCGTCTAATTTTGCGATGACAACCTTCTTGTTGTTCTCGTATTTCTCTCCAAGCTGAGAAATTGATAAACATTTTGATAAAAAGAGTTCTTTAACTTTTTTGGCGAATATATCCGACTCATTTCAAAATGTTGCTCAAGTTAAATTTTTTGGATTTTAAAAAATCATATCAAATTTTTTATCAAAGCTTATCTGTAATCTGAATGGGCTCGAAGAAGTTGAAAAAACTTATTCTTTAATTTTGAAGGAATTATTAATTTGATCAAATTTTTAAATTAGTGTAAATATAAAATTTTTAAAAAACTGTTTTATTCTTTTTTAACTGAACTTCTAATTTTCTCATAAAGTCATTTTTTAAGTAATGTTATCTCTACATTCTTCAAAACTCGCATTTAACACTGCAAGCTATCCCAAAATTGGTTAATGTGTAAGGAAGTTTTCAAAAAAGGACTCTATTAATGTAACTACCAGATTTTTGAGGATGAAAAGTTCAAAAAAATCTAAAATTTTTACTTGTAAGCACTAAGAGCTCCAAACTTCGCAATAGAAAAATTTTAAAGTTGAAAATGAAAATTACCTCATCATAAATGGGAGCAAGTTGTTTGCAATGTCCGCACCAGGGTGCGTAAAATTCAACCAACACATGCTTGGACTTGTCCATGGCAATTTTTTTGAAGTTTTTGCCAGTGAGTACTTTGACAGGCTTAGCATCCCAGTCTTCAGGAACATCTTCAGCAGACAAGTATCTCTTTAATTCACCCTTCAAGTACTTGCTGGCAAAGTCATAGATGTTTTCATCCTTCAGTTCCGGGTTTTCCGGCTTGAATTTGTGGATTCCACTGTCGACCATTTTTATGATTCTCATGGCCGGTACGTCCTTCATCTTGAGTCCAAAGTATTCTAGCATCTGGGCTTGTTGTGGGTCATCGACATTGAAAGTAACTACCATCATCTTTCCGCGGTATTTCTTGGCAGTTTTCGTAAACTCTTCTGCGTAATTATCGTAGTCACCGTCGTCTTCACTGAGAAACGCAATGAGGAAATCTTTATTGTTGCCCCCGAAAACTTTTTCACTAATTTTTTCATCGTAATCGATGACAAGAGGAATAGAGTTGGCTTCAATGAATTTCTCCAATTTTTTAGCGTCCATTATTTTCTTGTAGACATTTTGGCGTTCATCGAAATTCTTAAAGAGGAAAACTTGCCCGTCTTCAGCCTTGAACTCCTTGAATACACTTTCGATGTTGGTGAAACCGAACCCGTAGTCACCGTTAGCGTTTGCAACGTGCCAGAAAGTTTCAGCTTCTTTGGTTTCGAAGTCTTTGAAGAATCCTATGATGGCTATGTCATGCTTTTTGATGAATTTTTTGGCTCCTCTTATGGACTTTATTTCTTCCGCTGGTGGAGTCGCTTTCTTTGTCAACCAATCTAATACGGCGCTGACCTCCAGGTCACCCTGGTACTTGATGGGAACGCCATCGCGGAAGAGCTTCAGGGTAGGGTAACTTCGAATCTCTTGCATCTGAGCAAGCTCGGGTTCTTCGGTCGTGTCAACTTTTCCTAATTTTACGTCGAGCTCTGTCTCTAAAAGTGCTTTTGCGAGTTCGACGTATTTTGGAGCGAATTTCGTGCAAGATCCACACCAGGGTGCATCTAGAATTAAATTTTCATGCAATCGAGGTTATTGTATTAAAAATTTTCTTTCTTTTATTATTAAATGTAAAGATTTTAATTAACAATACTGATAAAAATTTTGAACCAAAAAAATTTATCGGTTCAAAAATAATTATTTAATTCAAGATTTATTCTGTGAATTATTAATTTTTTTATCAGCGTGTAATTTTTCATCAATTTTTTTTTCCTATTATTAATTTTTTAATTTAACAAAAAGTCTTCGTTATAATTGAATGCTTAATAATTTTATCACAAGGCAATTAAAACTTACTTTGAATTTTCCAACATTTAATATTATTTCTTTATCAATCTTTTTAATTACTTCTTTGTTACTAATTATTATTGATAAAAATAATTAAAATAGTTAATCCAACTCGGATTTTTTTGACAATTTCCAACATCTTTCATTCTTTTACTATAGCTTGTTATGTTAATTAATAATGAAACTCTTCAAAATTTTTTTCTTGGTTCAAGAATTTTTTCTTGAATCAAGTAAATTTTTTTTTCAGTGTACTAACGGACCCGATAAACATTGTCCTGCAATATTTGAAAAAATGAACCACAGTAGAAAAAGTTTATACTACATTAGTGACGGTACTTGTGTCTGTCAAAAAAGTTCAAATTTCGGTGATATTTGAAGAACACTAGTTAACATTGTATGGCAAAAGAGATGTCGAGATACACAATACAGACGTTATAACGCAAAATTAAAGGAAGAGAGACTATATAGTAGTGTAAAGGAAAAGAGACCACTCGTTTTCATCCGTTAATCCAAGAATTTGTAAGCCGTGAAATGTGTCCTCTTAAATATCATTATCCACTAGACTAGAGAGTGTTGGCGGGCGCTTGAAGGTTTTTAGCTCAAGAGTAGCCACACAGCGACAACTCGTGCTAGGTTTTTGTCAACCCCGGAATCATGAAAAAGATATAAGCCGTGCTAGGATCTGAGTGTAGGGACCGCGGCAAGATAATCGCTTCTTCAAAATGGGAAACACGCGCTGGCTATTTGCCAAAGCCGGGTATTTTATTATCCGTATAGAATAGCCAAAAGCGATTATAGAATGCGAGAGGCGCCAGGTGCGACGTTTACTCCAATATTCAAACCAATATCTACTAAAATATTTTTCCGAGCTGGAGAGCTAATGCCGTGTAGTTATTTCCTGACGACAAGATTAGTCTGTTCTGGCACTAGCGCTAGCACCCTCTCGCTTTATTCTTTGTTGTGAAAAGCCATCGACATATTTTTGTTATGCTTAACATTAGCAGCCCTTTTTTTGGTCTTTAGCGCTTAGACTTGTACTTCCGATTCTTTCATCACATTCTTAAACTTTTTGAGGATTTCCGCGCAAACGCTTTTAAATATTTACTCTCTCCAGTTTTCAATTTTTTTTCAACTTATAACAAAATTTATAGTCATATTTTTAGAATAATATTTTTATTATATCTTCTTGATGTCTATATGTGCATTGAAAAAAATATTTAAATAGTAAAAAGTTAAATTAACACAAAAAAGTGTTAAATTTTGACATAAAAATTTTTAACTGTGTATAGAAACGATTACCATGGCAACAATTAAATATTAATGGGTAAAATTTGTCAAAATATTGATTAATTAAATTATCAATAAAAACTATTTTGACAGAAGCGCGCAAAGCGCGTTCAATTTTCTAGTAAATAAAATATAGAAATAAAATAAAAATAATTTTTAGATTGTAAAAAATTTATAAAGCTGTGACTCACTGTCTGGCCAATATGATCTTCCAGACATGGCATCGGCGGTGACGGATGTGTCGTGACGTCTTGAACAACTACCGAAATTATTGCCTACAAATGAACTGCTAGGCATAGAACCCGGAGAACTGGTGGTACTACCTGAAACGTCGATGTAATTTCCTTGAAACGCTTTGATCCGCCGTCAACTTTGGTACTTCTATAAGTTTTAATAATTGTCAAAATAGAGGCGAAGAGACTCACTTAAAGAATTAAATTGTCCGTAGCCGTTCATCGTGGGTATTTGCATCGACTGCATTGGTTGGAGTTGAGGTTGGAGCTACGTAAAAACATAATTAATTTTTAAAAAAAAATTCTAAACATTCTTTGCAGAAAAAACTTACCGCTTGACAATGACTGTATGACAATGACATCTCAACAACCAAATAATTCACAAAAATAAGATTTCACTATTTATAATATCCACATCTGCACCTTCCTAGTTTTTAAGGAAATTAATCTATTTTTATCTTCAAGATCTCCGAACATCCGGCTATAGATCAAACAGGTTGTATGACCGAATTAAAATCTTATATTTAACAGTCTATTATTAAATGATAATTTCATAATTACATCAACAGGATTATTCAGCAAGTATAATTATGTCACCATCTAGTTTAATCTTAAAATTTTTCCCCGCAATCGTCCTTAAATAACTCTTTAGCATAATTTTATATTTAACATATTCAGCTATTTTAATTCACGGACGCCGAATTTTTTTCAAGTCGAGTTTTTGTTATCTAATCACTAAAAATATAAATAAAAAATAGCAGACAGCAAAAGGGTGACGTAAATTTCTCTATTAATTTTCAACAGTCGTATGTTTCATACATTATATTACACATATATACATTCATATGTTGTAACTTACAACTTAAAAATATAAATAGGAAAATAATTAGCATCGCACATTATTATCGACTGCTCCCGTAAATGTGCGATAATAAAGAAAATAAATAACAATAACGATAATAATGATAATGATAATAACCCAACCATATTCATATCCATACATAATAAAATACATGATCTTGTTTCGCTGAAAGGCATACGTGTAAAGATTGCGTGCCCCGTGAACATTTAGCATTAATTGCGTATCGGTTTTGGCAGGTGGTCGCCTCTCTACCATATCTGATTAACATTTTCACTCGGTGACTCTGCCCTGTATCATCACTAGCGCTAAGGATGAATAATGATTAACTCCAGCTTAGTATGCCTGTATTTAATACTCCGCCGTGTCTTCTATCTTCGTCACATCGACCCAAAGAATATAAATATAAATATAAATATAAATACATATTTAAGACACTATTTTATTCTGGGAATAAGAGCAATCACAAGTCGTACGTACGAAAATAAATGTTAGTCACTTGTTGCTACTTTTTTTTTTTTTTTTAAGAGCTAATAAAATCAATCGACTGACGATATGTGAATAATTTATAGATATTTATTTAGATTTATTTACTTAAAGAGTAGGTAATGAATGTATGTGCAAAAAAATCAGTAATGAAAAATTGAGAAAGTCTGAGAGTTAGTTTTTTTATTTTTTACTTTTATAAAAACATTAATAAAAGAAAAAGCCGTTTTAATTTTTAGTATGTCAACAATTTATCAAGTTTATCAGTTTAATCTTACGCGGTATAAATAGAAAAATTACTTGGTCAAGCCGGAGATTACACTGAGTATAATACGAAAATAATTTAGTATAATCTGGATTATATTTGATATTATCTGAAATTTTTTTTCACCACAGATAATACTGAGTATAATTTGGGAAGATATGCAGTGTAATTTTGTTCTTTCCGTGTAGCTTAGCTAATTTTATTTTTTTCTTCAAACTCTGTAGAGTAAAAATACTTTTAGTGAATGAATGAAAACCATTCATACTGTACTTACTATTCCGTAAAACTACTGTCTACTTGTTAAAGCAATATCTTAATTTAATCATTAGCATAGACCGTTAAACTACTTGGGAAAATTTATTAATGAAAAGTTTTATTGTTTAAATTATTCTTGCAGTTTAATTTTTCGTAAATCAGTAAAATATGATTGTTATGATTCATAGGCTGGATTGCAACAAAGATATCTTCAAATAATTAATTAATTTATCCATTAAATCAATTTAGATTATAATATCTTTTCTTAATATAATTTATTTCATAAAATACCTTCGCCGTCGAACCTCAGCACAAATCGATGATACTTGGACAGTGAAGAAATGCGATGTGTTATCGTGAGTAACGTGATGCCGCGCTGCTTGGCAGTCTCATACATGGACCCCTCAACTTCGAGGCTAACAGCGCTGGTGCACTCGTCCAGCAACGCGTAGTGCGGCGCGTGATAGAACAACCTCGTCATAGCGAGTCTCTGTTTCTCGCCGCCTGACAAAGTCGAGTCCCAGTCGCCCATCGCGTCCAGCCCGTCGGGCTCTCTCTCAGCCAGCGAGCGCAAGTCCACCAGGTCCAGCAGCTCCAGCAGCTGCTCGTCTGAACACTGGTTAGTGTTGCTGTCCGCTGGGTAAGTTATTTGCTCTCGAAGACACCCCACTGTCATGTAAGGCTTTTGGGGAATGTAGAACATTGATGGTCTTCCGGTTCGGAGTGACCACGAGTCCGCTGGTCTTGTCAGCGTTCCTGCGTAAACTGGCCATAAGCCTGAGATTATACGGAATAGTGAACTCTTTCCGCAACCATTGGGTCCAGTTATTAATAAATGGTGTCCTGGGTTGATCTAAAGATAAAATTTATTAATTATTAAAATTTTTTTTTTTTATTTAATTTCAAATAATTAAGAAATTATATTGTTTCTTCGTCAACTTATGATATTTTTAAAGATATAAGCTCATTTTTATGTTACTCTTATCAAGAGCTTTCATTTGAGTACCCATATGCATTTTTTATATATTTTTTATCTATACATATATATAATATATATAAATATATGAAAAATTGATGTGGGTACTCAAATGAAAGGTCTTGTCGAGTGTAGCTTCGGGATGAGCTTATTTTTTTAAAAATGTCAATAGTTCATGTAATAAAAGGTCATTTCTTATTTGAGCATAAAAAAATTAAATGAATAATTGATCACTCACTTGTATCGTCAAACTAGAAATAATAACTTCACAATTGGGCGTAACAATTGGGACATCGGTAAGAGCAATACTACCGTCGAGGCTCTCACGAACGATCCCCTTGATAATCGGTGAGCCATCTTTGAATTCAAGTAATGTCTTTGGTGATGAATTAGCACTGCTATTAGTACCGCGGAATTGCTGATTTACTACAACAGTACGCTGGTATTTACATAATGCCGCGTCCTTGAATATGTCAAGCATCTCACTGACTCGGTTCGCGTACCCAGCTAACGCCACTAATTCCTGTTAACGTTGATAATATTATTAATCATCCAAGTAACAATAGTTTAAATACATAAAATAATTTATGTCTACGTTAATTCTTTAAATAACTTTTAACAATAGTGAAGAAATGTATTCATAGATAAACTTGACCTTGTAGGATGACATAAGACGTTCAACAGCGTCAGCACCAGAACTCAGAAGATTCTTTGATGTTGTCAAGTAACGTGTACGTTCACTTACTGCTCCTGAATATTCAATTAAACAAATTTTTATTAATTATCACAACAACAATAGTATTGTTTTTGTTAAAATTTTTTTTTTATAGCTTATTTAAGTATTTAAATTTTATGTAATTTATATTTATATTCATATATATCTCTTGATACATAATTAAGAAATGACCTTGTATCTTGAGAACTATTGACATTTTTAGAGATATAAGCTCATTTTGATGTTGTACTCATCGAGACCTTTCATTTGAGTCCCCACATCAATTTTTCATATATTTATATATATATTATATATATGTATATATGAAAAATATATAAAAAATGCATGTGGGTACTCAAATGAAAGCTCTTGATGAGAGTAACATAAAAATGAGCTTATATCTTTAAAAATGTCAATAGTTAAGAAAGTACAGTGCAATTTAATAAAACAAAATTTTTGTTTATTTATAGTTCACGAGTCGCGGCAGTGACGTAGTATGTTTATAATTATTTAAAAAAAAAAAACATACCGTCAGAGTCTCTATTGTTGGGCGATTTAATCGTTGTATAGAGTAACGGCATTGCAATTACCAAGAGACCAGTCCCTGACCAAACATACTTCATTAGAAATTGCTCCAACATAATGTACCATAATTTCATAGCCAAAACTTTCCGCAAATGGACAGTCAACGATCTGTATGCGGTGCTTAAATAACGATGCTCGGTATTATGACCGCCATAAAATGCAATCTCCTCGGCGTGAGCACTAATACGAGCGTGCGCTTCACGTAGCCGTCCACGACGTGAGGCTTCTTCGGCAACTAGGTGACCAAATCGCGGTGATGTAAGCCGAAGTACTTGCCCGGTTACCGCAATAACAACTGCTGCCAGTAATGGACCTATTAAATAAAAATTAAATATTGTATTAGCTAAAAGATTTTAACAACAAAAAAAAAATTACTTTGTGGTTATTATTATTGTAATTAAGCGATGAGTTTTTTAAACTCATTAGTGAGTCATATTTTTTTCTTTATTATTATTATCATTATTAAAGTATTATTTTTAATAATAGTAACTCAGTCGCGAGCTAAAGATATTAAATTACAGTGATAAGATAAATATGTTTTTGTTAATGGATAAATGAGTAATGTGTTAATGTTTAAGTGATAAAAAATTTCATTTTACAAGTTATAAGATTTAATGATTCTTTTTGCATAACACATTTAGAAATGTAAATCATAATGATAATCTGCTATTTATTGTTATTATTATTTTTTTTTATTATTATAAGAATTAATAATAAATTTTTATCTAGTTACATAAAAATGGTTATAACTTCTAAAATATTGATTTTTGGAAAAAATTATAAGAATTCAAAATTGTAGCTTAGAAAATTTCCTACAAAAAACGTTTTTATACCATGGAGCTACTTTCAATACTTAAAGAGATACAGTGACTTTAATGATCATTATCTAGTCACTATAAAAAATGATTATAATTGAGAATATTGATTTTAAATAAAAATATTATTGAATTTTTTTTTACTTTCAGATAATACTTAAAATTAATAAAAAATAAATTATAATTATAATAATTTCAGTGTAAACAATTAAATATAATCTTAGACTTAAAAATAAGTCTTCTAATTTCTAAAAAAATCTCTGATTCACCAAAAATTAATTTCTGTAAAGCTCTAACTTTTTAAAAAGTCCCCCAAGCTCCATAATAAAAATTTAAACTGATAATAATTAATAAAATATTTAAATAAATACCTAATAATTAAATTCAAAGTAAAATTATTAAAAATTTCGCCATTTATTTTAAAACAAAAAATTTTTTTCTATTTTAATTAAAATTCCGATAAATTTCGCGGAGAAAAAAATTGTTTATAAATAATTAATTAATGACACTTATAATTTGTCAATTGACAGCTCAAATTTATTAAAAATCAACAGACACCTGACAATTTATAAATTTGATCGAAAAATTTTAATTAGTACTTAAAAAATATTTATAAAAATTTTTTTTTCACGATAATTAATCTATTAAAAAATTCTAAAAATAATTGGATATTAATTTCAGTAAAAAAACATTCGCTACTGGCTCATAAAATTTCAAAATAAATAATCGACCAATCGGGATCCTTGATTTGAATATCGCTCCGAAAAACAGTTAAAATGACGTAATAATAACTAAAAAAACGGCACGGTTGACCTGTCAATTATTACGTGTGTTATGAATCACATCTATTTTCGGAAAGCCAAATCATTGCGAAAAGCCCATTTACCAGAGCTCCGAGAATTACCGATGTTGTGTAGGTTAACGTCGCGCAAAGCCGCGGAAAAATTCAAAAAAATTTTTCCAAAATTATTTTTCTCAGCAAAAAAAAATCCCTGTACTAAAAATCCTGACAATAAAATCCGTAAAAATAAGGGTCCATTGACAGAAATGGAGTTTCACGAGATGAGATCGGCGCACGCCCATCTGTCTCCGAAAAATCAATAGTATTTTTAAAAAACCAAAATCCTCCCCTGAGAATCTTTTGATGAAAAAAAATTACAACTTACAGTTAAATTTATCCATGTATCTCCCAGTTTTTAATAAAAAAACTCCAAATTATTATAATAAAAACACTTCTTTAAAACTGGTATTAACAATTTGTCACTTGTACGCTACAAACTCACGTTCACACACAACACATGAAACTTGTGCGACTCTGGCGCTACTATCTTGCGTTATTTCGTTTCTCTGACGAACCAGGAACGGAACTAGCCGAGTGAAACCCGAAATATGGCTCTTTAACTCGTGAGTTTTTGAGGAAAGTAAAAATTCCAAAAAAATCGATGAAAAAAGCCCTAAAAGAGGTCTAATTTTTGGTAAAATCATTTTTTTCATCTCTTAACGACAAGATGGCCGCTGCGGCCATCTCGCGAATCTTAAAGGCTCGGGAGCCAGCCGCGGTAAATACTGCACTGATATATACAAATATAGCAAATCCAAACAAACAGCGTTTGACTAAAAATAATATTATTTTATAACTCCAGACTCACGTGGCCGACGAATTTTTATTCCGGATCATTGGACTCGAAACCTCGTTTTAAATTTTACATTTTTCATACAATTTTTTTGACTAGAATACAAAAAAAAAAAAATTTTTTTTTAGTATTTTTGAAAGATTAAAATCTTAATCCAAGATTATGTCAAGAGATACGCATAATCTTTTACTTTATTTTATTTATTAAGGAGGTAATTTTGGAACGTATTTATGAGGTGCACGGAACGCGCCAAATTTGGTCATGCCAGCCTCCATTCAGATCTACGTCCCTCGTACTTACATTACTTATATCTATCTTATACTTATACCAAGTTTTAAGTTACTGTACATATTGGAAGCGTAACACATGCAGCACATCACACATGGCTTTTGTGTACCGCATGTCTGTGTGGTAAACTCTGATTATATGATGCAAGCAAGAAAGCATAATCATATCTTATCTAGTCTACTGAATCTCATATATAATATATATAAATATATGAAAAATTGATGTGGGTATTCAAATGAAAGCTCTTGATGAGTGTAACGTCGGGATGAGCTTATATTTTAAAAAATGTCAATTATTCACAAGATACAAGATAATTTCTTTATTATGTTAAATTTACTAAACTGGATAAAAAATTTTTCTTATTTTTTTAATAATATAGATAATTTATTGTAAAATCCAGATGTCGGTAAATATTATTCTTATGTAAAATAAAAATTAATAGAAAATTTTTACAGTGTAATTTATATAAATTATTGGGAGCATTTCTATATAATTTCCTCTCGTAGTAACTAGAAAATAAAAATAATGTCAGTGTATAATTTAAAAAAGTATTTCACGTGAAATCAGATTTTCCTTAGATGGTGAACAAAGAAATTTACCTCGAAGAAATTCTTGTGTGGATGGAATGAGAAAAAAATTACAGGGAACATAATAGACAATGCAAGTCACGTGTTAATCAGTGCGTACTTTAATCCAGTTTTAGTCCAGCGAAATAAAAATCTAATCGAGTATTTTTTCTTTGGTAAACTAAAAGTTGACTTGATTACAGATGATGGATTTATAAAACATTTAACCATTGATTAACTGGGTTTATTACCCCAGTCAGTCTGTCGGATCAAAGACACAACACCTAGGTTGGGTATAAAAGCCGTGCATTCTATTGTGGAGGTTGGGTAGTAGTACGATCCTGGGAAAAACGAACCCAGCTCGTTTATTTTACCGGAAACAATGAAACAATTGTACGGAAGGCAGCAATCAGAAATGAGATCTCAGTCTCTGGGCTTCGGTTTGTTTACGATATCCGTATTTTCTTTTACTGTTATTTTGTATTTTACTTTTTACAGAACAGTACCGAGCTCTGCTCAACATCTTTGCTTTATAGTTTTATAAATTTCATCCTCGAAAATTCTCTGTTACATTGAATGCTTTGTCAATAGCTCGCTACAAATCTAAAGCTCTAAATGCCTTTCAATAAATCAAATAGTAAATAATTTACTGAGTGATTATCTATTCATAAAGTTTTTCGATATTTTATTTTCAACTCAAAAAGACTTCTGTTGGAGTTATAATTTATATTATTAAGAGCCTGTATCTTGTGAATTATTGACATTTTTGAAGATATAAGCTCATCCCGACGTTACACTCATCAAGAGCTTTCATTTGAATACCCACATCAATTTTTCATATATTTTATATATTTATATATATGTATATATGAAAAATATATGAAAAATGCATGTGGGTACTCAAATGAAAGCTCTTGATGAGTGTAACATAAATATGAGCTTATATCTTTAAAAACGTCAATATTTAAAAAAGTACAGAGCAATTTAACAAAAATCAACAATATGATAAAAATTATTGTTGATCACAGTAAAAATTTTCACGTGGTTTAATGAAATTTTTTGCAGTGCAGACTTTTAAATAAATAGCAAAGATACACGAGCAATAATTTCCACAATACATTAGAAGCTTCCTGTTAATTTCTTGTAAACGTTGATAAGCCGATAAAAATGCATTTATAAAGAAAAATGAATTAACGACTGGCCTCGCTAATGGTTAATAATTTATAAAAAAGATTAACCTTGTAAATTTGTTAAATCGAGATTACCACGGAGATTCGTACAAGAGTATTTAGCATGAAAAAAATATCAGAATCCACATACATAAATATAGAAGTGTGTGGTTGTGGTGAGGAGCTAATTGAGAAAACCCGGTTGAGTTTCCGGGAGAGCGTTGATCGCTCGAAAAACAGTGGGTGGACTGGAACGGCGAGCCTGGAAGATAGAGACAGCAAGAGAAGACTATGCTGTGGCTCAGCTGGAACAACGGAAGATTAATTGCTTTAATTTCCTAGACATGATTAATCATAATTAACAGGCTGTCGGGCACCGGTTAAGATCGGGTAAAAATGAAGCCCTCAATCGTAGATCTGAAAAGTCTGCAGGTATTTTTGGGGTTATTTTGATAATTGTTGGGTAAACGGTAAATGGTAAACGCTCCCCTACGTAACACCGGCGATTAATCATTCAGATATTAAAAGCAGCGCTGATTTAACTAAATAGCTTGCGGGTAGAATAAATCCCGAAATAATTCCCACATAAAACAATGTTTTTTCGTGGAAATTAAGAGATTGCGATAATAGTCTGGGCGTTAGTAGTCATAACCGAGGCAAAGAGTTTAAAAGGGTACGGAATAAAAAATCTAAAAAAAAAAGTTTAACGAGAAAGAGAACAAGGAGTCGGCTCTGAAATTACTTTACCACTTTCCGGCGTTATTTATCGCGCCTCTTATTACATCTCAACTTTGCCCCGACCTACAGCATCCATTTAACTGTGTCCTGTCTGCTTTTAACTTTTAGCTGCTGTTTATTTATTTATATCCTTAAAATCAGCCTTAAAAGTGGATTTTAAGCCTGGGCCCACAGTATCAGGATTCTTGATCTCAGGACAAAATATTTAAATCTATAAATATTAATCTTTTTGAGATTAACTAGCAGCCTTGCAGTCATTATATCAACTGTAAATAATTAAAATTTTGCTTTATTGAATAATGACTTTTGTTAAATTGCATTGTACTTCTTTAACTATTAACATTTTTGAAGATATGAGCTCATCGCGATTTAACACTCATCGAAAGCTTTCATTTGAGTACCCACATGCATTTTTTATATATTTTTCATATATACATATATATAATATATATAAATATATGAAAAATTGATGTGAGTACTTAAATGAAAGGTCTTGATGAGTGTAACATCGGGATGAGCTTATATTTTTAAAAAATTCAATAGTTCACAAGATACAAGGTAATTTCTTAATTACATGCATTTTTTTAATATATAATATATTTATTTTCAAGATATAAGCTCATCCTGATGTTACACTTATCAAGAGCTTTAATTTAAATACCCACATGCATTTTTTATATATTTTCCATATATACATATATATATATAAATATATAAAATATATGAAAAATTGATGTGGGTATTCAAATGAAAGCTCTTGCTGAGTGTAACATCGGGATGAGCTTATATCTTTAAAAACGTCAATATTTTTTTTCAAATTTATGGTTTTATTAAAAAATTTATTTTGTGAATATTTAGTCCGGAAATCAAAAATCACGGAACCGGGGCCCATAACCTGTAGGACAAGCATTATTCCGGTGAGCCGGTTCGGTTTCGGTTATTGCTTTCGGAGATGAATAAGAACGACAAGAATGAGAAGGGAAAAGTTATCGAGATTCGTGTAATAATCCACCGAAATCTCAACTCGGAGGGAATCCGAGCTAACATTATATCAGGAATAAGACCAAAAAATAAATAAAAAAAAAAAGAGCAACCACAAGAAGAAGAAGTAAAAGTTGGTGTAAGCTCTATCTAGTTCTCAGGAGCCCTGATCGAAAAGTATTTCTCATTTGGCCTTTCAGAGCGTCTTAGGATTACGCTAGGTGCTAAGAAAGAAACCAATACTTGCTTTTATTTTATTTTATTTACTTCTCCGGTTCCTATCTCAGAAATATCCTCAGACTTTTGTCAGGGGATTTATTTTAAGATTTAATCCATTTTGTAGATTACCAAGCAAAGGCACACCTGACAAATAAAAAAATCGCTAAGAATATTTTAAAATGCAACTCTTGCATCCATTTTTTTCAATAACGCCAATCAAACGCCGCTTTATCGACCGTCAAAGAAAACTTCTTGACCTTCGGCGCCTCTTTTATGCCACGCCGATAATTAAAACTCTCAAGGATAACCGAAGGATTTCGAAATAGTGACATCAGATAATAAAAATATCACTTTTGAGGAATTTTTCAACGGGTATTTATTTATTTTATGCTTATCTAAAGTCATAATTGTCATAAAAAATTTATATTTTTATTATGTTAATCAATCAACGTGACAGTTATCGTTCTTTGTCATAAAAAATGGTTTTTTTAATAAGCTTCGTGTTTAGAATTTTTTTTTCCAAGAGATTGACCAATTTAAATTCTTTATTTTTAAAATTTAAATTGTTGGAAAAATTTACCGAAAAAAAATCCAGCTATTTTTAGCGCAAAAAATTAATTTAATTGAATGAATAATATTGATATCTTGGCGTTATTTTTTTTTAATCGAGCAAAAATTCCCGCGAGTGTTTTCATTTTAAATGAAAACTAAATAAATCACTTGTCAACAAACTTGCATAACAAAAAACAGCAAACTTTCCGGAAACATCGTATCAATGTCATCGCTCATTATCGCATAATAATAATAACAACCAATTGCGATAGTATAATTGCTGATAATGCAATATATTTTACACGGTTTTTTACACTCAGGCTCCGCAGAGGAATATTTGAACTCAATTTTAGGGAGATCAAAAAAAAATGATTTAAGGTTTTTTGGATGAAAAAATGAATTTTAATTAATTGTTTTAGGATAAAAAAAATAATATAATTTTCATTTACTATTTTACTATTGTAATTTTTATTAAATAAAAGTCCAGCATTACTATAGTTTTATTATTTATACTGTGTATAACATTTCTGCAAGCGAGAAAAAAAGCTCCACGGCGCCACCTAGTGAAAAAATCAATAACTATTTTTTTTTAGTCGGAGCAATCAGCATAAATACCAGTGAGTACACTTAAAGAGTAATTTAAATAATTAAATAGCTAATTATTAAATTTTTTTATTCAAAATTTTCTGTTTAATTAATTTTGCTAAAAATTTATTTAAAAAATACATAAATTTGGTTTTTTAGTTTCTGCAAGCGAGAAAAAAAGCGCCAAGGCGCCGCCTAGCGGTACAATTGATAACTAAGTTCTTTTAAATTGAAACGGGGAATAAAATTATTAGTGAATGCACTTAAACATTAATTTAAATAATTAAATATTTTTATTCAAAGTTTTTTGTCAAATAAATTTTGCTAAAAATTTATTTAAAAAATAAATAAATTTGATTTCTCAGTTTCTGTAAGCGAGAAAAAAAGCGCCAAGGCGCCGCGTAGCGGTACAATTAATAACTAAATTTTTTTCAAATTGATGCCGAGAATAAAATTATTAGAAAAGAGTTTTATTGTAAATTTTCTTACAAATTTTAATGTAAAGAAGATGAAAGGGTAAATAGAGATATTTATTAAGTAGTTAAGAGACTGGCACGTGTCTCACGTATATAATTCACGGAAAATCAAGCCATTAATAATCGGTTTACGGTTCGTTGGATGTTTCTTCATTGCAGAGCACCCAGAGGTTCTCATCCAATCTTCTACGCGTGCTCTGACACCTCTGAGCGTCAAGAATTTAGAATCGGCTTTCAAAGCAATTATTATCCTTGTTATTTATTAACAAAAAAATGTTAAAAATTTTTAACAAAAAATTGATACACAAAACAATTAATTAAATTAATTATTAATCAATTTATTGATAAAGTTACAATTGAAAGATTTTTGATTGTTGTAAAAATGATTTAAAATAAATAAAAATCAATAATGACGGTACCGAGAGACCGTAATACTTAAATTCCCGGTGGGATTTTACTTGCATTGAACAAATTGACGGCAATCATAAATAATTGACAGACAATCATGCAAAGGTTTTAGATGCCCATGTCAAAAATTTTATTCCCCAGTCTATTTTTGTCATACATCAGTTTACAGTTACTTTGATTTTATTTTTATTGTTAAAAAATTTTTTTTCTGCTTAATTAAATATCAAAACATTGGCCTTAAATTCAGAAAAATTTTAAATATCAAATTAATTATATTTATCTTGAATATTATGCAACAAAATTAGATCAAGCTTTTAATTAATAAAATATTATCACAATAATAAATAAAAATAGAAAGAGAAGGGAGAAGAAGATATATATATATATTTAAGTACGGGCTAAAAGAGCATTTTAATTGCTTCCGTTAAAACCTCGGTATATTCCGGGACAGGAAATTCAGCCTGGTGATAATAAACGTGCCTAACAGATCTGAATCTCGAATCTCGAAATCTGGGTCAATCAAATATGCAAACTATTTTCTGTTTTTCTTTTTAATCAGCGTAAGCAAAATTTCTTTATTTTTATTTTCTACGAATATCCGTTTAATTATTGCAATCGGGAGTTACCAGAGTTACTAGAGTTACCAGACTCGAGCACCCCAATACTAATGACCTTCTTTGTTTTTTTTGTTGCAGGTACGTTTTTTCTCAGCTTCCATTTTTCAATCTACTACCAGCAAAAGGTAATTTTTATTCGAATCTGATCGATAACTTGTAATAGTTTTGACATTTCACTGTGATATTATATCTTATCAGCGTCAGCGAAAAGAAAAAGTGACTACTGGGCACATATAAGATAAGAATAAGATCCTGCTAGACGGTCTAGTCTACGTTCGAGGTAATTCATAACTAAAAGTTATAGAAAGGACATCTATTGGGAATCCAAACTTTGATTACAATACTTTTGCGGACATATATCATCAAGGTGGCTTAAAGTCTCACTTGAATTTACTTTTTCACCAAAAAATAATATGATTGACTGTCAATATAGAATTGAGTACAATTAATTTTTAGTCACAGTGAGATTTTTTTTAAAAATTACTATTTTCGTCTGATATAATTCGTATTTTAATCAATTAATTCTTTGCCTTATTAAATAATAATTTTGTTAAATTGCACTGTCAATAGTTGACGAAATACAACGTAATTTCTCAATTATTACCATTTTTAAAGATTAATATATTATTAAAAAAATATATCTTTAAAAAAGGATTAATTTTAGTTTAAAAAATTGTTTTAATTACAATTTATCTCCAAAGCACTACAAATTTTTTATAAATCTACTTATCAATTATTTCGTTCAGTATCCAATCACGTATTAAATACCTCTAAAATTCAATAAAACACTTCTAAAATTAGAAACAGACAAATAAAAATTTAATAACTATTAAATACTAAAAAAAAAAATGTAATAACTATTTAATAAAAAAATCTGTCAGTATAGATTAACCATTTATAAAGCGAATAACAAATTAAAATTGTAAAGAATAACTAAAAAAATTAATTAAATTAAGGGTCTGTAATTTTTTAAAAGATAAAGGTAAGAAGTTTGAAGCTTAAAAAAATGATAATCATTATTATTCCCACAATAGCCATAGTATCAACCAAATCGGCAGATCAGGACGGTTATATAGTTCCTATAAATATCTCGATTTATCTCGATTAACGTGTAACCACGTCTTAGTAGTCTACCAATCGGAATTTCTCTTTTTTTCTCTATAATGTTCTCAAGAAGCAGCTTCTTGTTCTTTTTTTTTTTTTTTTTTTTTTCG